>PVHP010016059.1:0-36473 GCA_004024765.1 Zapus hudsonius | reverse complement strand
ACTTTTTCTGTGAAAGTGATCATTGATGCCCTCACGATGTCTTTTCTTGAAACGTTGTAAGATGTGCTGGGTGTGGTGTCCCACGCCTTTAATGGGAGGCTGAGGTGGGAGGATCACTGTGAGTTCCAGGCCAGACTGGAAGTACACAGTGAGTTTCAGGTCAGCCTGGGCTAGAGTGAGACTCTATCTGGAAAAAAAAACCAATAATAATAATAATAATAATAATAATAATAATAATAGCAACAAAAGAAGCAACTTTAAAAAATATTTAATTTATTCATTTTCAAACAGAGAGAGAGAGAGAGAGAGAGAGAGAGAGAGAGAGAGAGAGAGAGAGAGAGAATACACCAGGGCCACCACCTTGTGGGTCTGGCTTATGTGGGTCCTGGGGAATTGAACCCTGGGCCTTAGGCACTGGAGGCAAGTGCCTTAACCGCTGAGCCATCTCTCCAGCCCAACAAGCAACTTTTAAACCACTTGAATCATGCTCACCTATGATCATTTCATATAGTTATTGTATGTTTTTCTTGTGTAGGCACACACACATAGTTTATACAGAATTAATGAGTTTTCCACTACGCTTTATTTAAAGTTGGTTTTTTGGGGGCTCAGCGTCTCACTCTGTTCTAGGCTGACCTTGAATTCATGGCAATCCTCCTGCTTGAGCCTTCCAAATGTGAAGATTACATACACGTGCCCCCGTGCTGAGCTTAAAGCTCGTGTTTTCTGACAGCTTTTAATAAGTAAAACAATCTGGTGTACCCTTTGTTTGTTTCCTTCTTTTTGCAGTTCCAGGAACGAGAGCTGGTGTTTCACTTCTGCTAGGCAAGTCTCTGTCCCTGAGCTCAACCTCCAACTCCCGTGCTAGGGGTGGAGAGTTTGGTCATCATTTTATTACTTGATCTTTGGTTTTAATCTTTCCTGATATGGCTTATCTTTAACTTCGCAGCGTCCACACACATGGCTTTTCTTTTTTCTTTAGCTAGTATATGAAGAAACACAGATGGAGCTCCCATGGAATTGTTCTGTATCTCTGTAAACTTGACATTGTTCTCATCACCTTCACAAAATCACTCATCCTGGCTGATGCGTGTCTTCTGCTCTCCCAACCAAAGCCATATGGTGGCTTTTTAATGTTTCAATAAGTATTAATATGAAGAATAAACTTGACAGAAAGCTCATTAAGCACATGGTTCCAGTTTGAACCTGAGACACAAGAAAAACAAAATAGAAACAAATGGGTATTAGTTTTCTAATGATTTATGACTAGGAAGCCAATCGTGGTAGCCAAATTGCTTAAAATCACATGCCCAGACTCTAACCTCAAGCAGAGAACCTCACTTTCTCTTTTGAAGTCTGGTTGGACTCCTGGACACCTCCGTTGGTTTATGAGATCTACAACAGGTGAACTCCAAACTGAGCTGAAACCAATTTGTAATCATTTGGCTCTTTTTGTGGTTTTACTCTTATTTATTCATTGCATATTTTCATGTCACAACAAGATTCTATGTAACTGCATACAATACATACTGTATATGAATATAAATATTTATGTATACACATAGATATGGGTATAGATAAAGTATTTTATGGATGCTTATTTTTATTTTTCTAGGACAGCACATATAAGTTCTTTTGCAGTTACTATATATTCTTTCTGGTGTACTTGCAAATGGGATAGTTTTATTGGGAGACAGCTTATGTTTGGTTAGGCATTTTAGTTTAGAATCAGTGTAAAATTTGTCCCTGAAATATAGATAGACTTGATCAGCCCATATAAATTTCTACTAAATAAAATATTGTTTCATGACATATTTTTCCTATGTTTGTGTGTGTTAACATTGATCTTTCTTTAGCTCAAAGAAGGGAATGAGTATTTCATATAACAGAGTTGCCTTATTTATAATATCAAAGTTATCTGGTTAATGTCTATTATCAGAGCAAGTCATTGGGTACAAACTTTCACAATTATTAATTGATTTCTAAATACAGTTATTTTTGCTTACTTTTGAGGTAGGATCTCACTCATATGTGGACTGATCTGGAACTCACATTATAGACACAGGCTGGCCTTGAACTCATAGCAATTCTACCTCTGCCACCCAAGTGCTGGGATTAAAGGTGTGTGTGAGCCATCACACCTGACTCTAAATATTTTTTAAAGACAGACCCATTCTGTTTTCAAGGTTGGTTTGGAATTCACTAAATGGCCCTGGTGGCCTCAAACTCATCATGATTCTCCTGCCTCAAACTCCAAAATGCTAGGATTATAGGCATGAGCCGTCATATCAAACTTGATATTCACATTGAAAAGCTTAAGGAGCGAGACAGAGAGAGGGGGGCATGTGCCATGTAAATGCCTCTTTACTCAAGATGCACGTAGCACTTTTGTGCATCTGGCTTTATCTGGGTATTGAGGAATCAAACCTGGCCAGCAGGCTTCACAAAAATACCTGAAATGCAGAGCCATAGCTCCAGCTTAATACCATGTTCATAGCCAATTTTGTTATTTTCTTGAACTTGACTATTATGATTTTATTTCAAATATGCAAATATTCTACAATACAGTGCAAGCTGTATTTATAAGAGCACAGTGCAAGCTGTATTTATAAGAGCAATCACTTTAAAGAACATTTCAATATTTATATCTATTTAAAACCTGCATATTTTCTTCAAAATGTTTTAAAATATTATTAGTAAAGGCTTCATATTTTTAAAAATAGTTTTATTGTCAATAATTAGATACATTGTATAAATAAATCTTATGGTGGTATTCCTCTTTCCCTCCTCTCTGTCCCCAATCGACTGGGGCCATTTTCCCCCTTGTGTTTGTCTTATTGTCTGGGCTACTAGATAGATCATTACCCCACAGTGAGCTGTTGATCAGGGAGACCCATGACTCTAAACAATGCAGATGATTCCCCAAGCCCTTGTTTACCCACCAGAACTATGTGGTAGGAGTCTACTGTTGAAGACACCACAGGCTGCCATTGTGGGACCAGCCTCGCCAGTTATCACAGTGCTAGAACACGGTATGTGAGCTCCCAGGAGAGAAAAGCCATCAGCAGTTTACAAGCAGTGCAAACTACAATCAGCCAGACAAGATGTACCCCTGAGTGCAAAAGCGGCACCTAAGATATAGGGGTAATCAACTGTTCTCTGATTGGATATGAAGCCTGTTTAGTGGAAGAGAATTCATGCTTGGTACCAGGAACCAAATCAAAAGCCTAGTGCTTGGAAGGTCAGAGGTCCTAGATGGATGCTTCTGTTGTTCATTGATGCAAGGAGATGTTATTATGCCCATGGAGAAACCTCTCAAATGTAGATGTTTATCCATTTCATTAATACCGTTCTCACCTGTGTTAGGAAATCTTCAGTGAGTACTGGGAAGAACCAAGACTCATCAAAAGTGATAAGAAATGGAAAGTCCAGAGCTTAGGACTGAGGGAGTCCACACCCTCCAGGGCTCAGGGATCATTGCAGAGAAAGTGAGGGATGAAGACGCATGTGCCCTCACTTCTAGCCTTCTAGGGTATATGATCCAAATACTGTATGCATATATGTATGTATGTATGTATATGTATATATATTTGTATATGTATATGAATTGTCCAAGAGCACATAAAATGATTTAAAAATTCTGTCCTCGATTTACTGCAGTACAATCACACTTTGTTTAAATTCTTGTCCCAAAATTGGCCCAAATTCAGATTTTACATTCATCATCTCTACTGAACAGATATGTAGTTTCCCATTTAAATTTTTAAACTTTTAAGTTTATGTAGCTTTTTTGTACATAGATAAATACATATTACACAAGTAAATTTAAACAATTTCTTCTTATCAGTCTTTATTGCCCTGCCAGAGTTTCTAGATTCCATTGGGCTTAGGAAATTGTTCTGTACATAAACAAGTATTTCTCAGTCTTGGTTTTAAAATTGCTTCATCAAGAATGCCCATCCGTGCCTCTAGGATATTGATTTTTCATGAGTATAAGACTTGCATTATTTATCTAGTCCACTGACAGGGGTCACAGGGAAATCAGTGCATTAGAACATTTGGTTATTATTGACCTGCAGAATTTTAGAAAGCATTTAAGCTGTTTTCTTCATATCCCATTAGGGATTCAAAATGTTCATTTCTCTTTACACATGTCCTTGGGTTTCAGTTCAGGGAAGGGCTTTGCTAATGATAATTTGTTCTTCTTTCTTTATCTGATTAAAAAATCAATGCTGATGCCTGGCTTCATGCACACATGCCTGTGAATGTAGAGATAAGTTATTGTAGTTAGTGTGCAAAACAAATGTGAGCACTGTATCAGTTAATTCATGCTCCCAAGTTCTCTACCCTGGAGGCTTTCCATCGACAGAGTTAGCGGTTCTC
This sequence comes from Zapus hudsonius, assembly GCA_004024765.1. NCBI lineage: Eukaryota > Metazoa > Chordata > Mammalia > Rodentia > Dipodidae > Zapus > Zapus hudsonius. The sequence goes on along the minus strand of PVHP010016059.1, from coordinate 32,090 downwards.
AACTCCTGACCAAGGACCCAATTATATGCCAACATATGCCAGTCTTATAACGACAAGGTGCATTTTTAATTATTATATTTTATTAATTATATAATTATTATCAATCAAAGGGCCCATTTTACTTCTGATTCAGCTCTTCCTTGTTAAATATATTTATTTTTAAAAGATTATATTAATTTGGGGGAATGATAGCAGTTTAAATAATGAATTTACCTTGAGAACTGTGAAGAAATTTTCATTCCTAAGCAATCCAGAAGAATACAATCTAGCTATCAGGAGACAGACCTTATCGGGAGTAATTTTCCATAGCTCCCTTTTGAATTTAATGAGCATTCAGGGGTAGAAGCCATTGGACCAACCCCCTCTCTGAGATCTCCTTTGTTTAATGTCAATATTTTTTTCTTATCTAATCAGATTCATTTATTTTTGGCATTGTGGAGACTCCATTTTTTTTCTCTTGGAAATAATTGCAGAAAGATCCAATGCTGCATGAAGGAAGTGTACTTTCAACTTTTATCTCATAGAGTTTTTAATCAACTGAACATATACATACTTAATTTTGGTATTCAATTATTTTGCCTTCAGATTATTGGACTCTTGAGACTAAAGAGTCCACCTACTTCTTATCATAAAAACAATAAAACAAAAGCAGAGACGATCAAATATTAGGCTGGTTTGCTTCCTCAAATTGAAATTGCCATTCGGTCATGATTTCCTTTTATTTTCTGATGTGATTCTTGCAGTTTGCTGAGCAGTAGGGTGCTTCCTAGCTAAATTCCAGTTGATACCAGAACACCACTATAGATAAATGATCCAGACACAGTTCTAACCCTCAAGAAGTCCACACACAGTCCAATTAACAAAGGCCATCTCCATCAGCCCGGGGCCCTTGGTGACACTCATGAGATGCAGAATTTGCAGGTGTAAATATTTTTTAAAGTTCATTGCTGGATTACTCTTATGCCTCCTCCATATCACCCTTTTTCAAATACAGAATTTAAATTTCTTTCTATATTTGGTTCTTCAGGTGGTTAGACGAGTTACATTGGCCTCTATGTGACATAATGGTGCTGAGTGCAGAAGAAAGGCAGGTTTCGTGCTGACCTGTTTTGACACTTTAATGAGATTTCCACCCTGTCATTTTATCTTTTCCAAGTGATGATTCAGACAAACAAATAAAATTTTTGGCTCTACATTTTGGCAAAATACTCAGGAATAAAGGGACACACTTTCCATTTTAAACTGCACAGTGTTCAGAGAGAGACGCTCCAAATAAGACTCTTTCCTTAGCAGGGACAACAAAAGCACTACATCACCCTGATTTTCCTCCCTCATCCTGGCTCTCAGGAGTGAAATCACAGTGGACTTTCTATCTCCTTCATGTGATTTTTTTGGAACAGCTAAATGTTGCAATCTGTGGAAAACACACAGCAAGATTCTTAGCACATAGATAAAACAATAAATGTCTGTAGATGTAGTGTTGTAGTTATCAATTTTTGTATATTTAAAAGATTTTGAATATTAGAAATGTGGCGTTCTCTATCTATATTGTTAAGCAGCAAAAAAACCATGAGTTTCCCAATGGAAAACTGAGGAAGGCATTTGCAGTCATTGTACAATTTAGAGAACACGGACGTGTCTGTCCACCGAAGCCAAAGGAAACTGAAGGAGTGTCTGAGGGTTGGACTTTTTGATCTGACAGCCTGTGCCCTACTTCTTGAAGTTGTATGAACGAAGTACTAATCAAGATTATTTTATCCACACTCTTATTGCCATCTACTTATTCACAGTACCTAATTTATCCGTATATAAGTACTTCGAGTTCACATTTTAGATTTAAAAATTATTATAAGCAGACTTGAAAGCAGCAGAAATGAGCCCCAGATGCACATTTAGGTGCATGAAGGTGGGTGGCATTGTAGAATGTGTGGGTGAGACAGAGGCTGGAGGTACAGGGAACAGACACAGGTGCTCCTGGCTGGCTGGAGGCACGTGCTCTGAGGGACGAAGGACTTTTTTTAAAATATATATTTATTGTCCATAATGAGTTTCATTATTTAGTGGGCAAACAATGTGTTGTTATCCCGAATTCCCCAAATCCCCCCTCCCCATCCCTGATCAGTTGGATATCCTCCTCCGTGGGCTGTCTGTGTTTGTGTTTTTCAGGATGCAACGAGAGAGGAAGGACTTTTGATGGGCCAACAACAGCTTCCAGGCAACTGCCCTCAGAGTCCCAGTGTCACTGCCAAGCATTGCGATTCTATCTGTGTCTCTTCTGCTTCTTCCATTGAACTCAGCAAGGATAGCCCGTGGAGTTATCTAATAGGAATTTGAATTAACGATGCTTCAGTTCTCTTCTTGTTCTGATGCGATGCCCTACATAAAAACAAAACCCAGTCCAAACAATGCCTTTGAGCTTTCTAGCTCTTCAATGTTTAGCCTGGTGCTATTTTTGGCAGCCAGTGGCCTTTGACCTTGCTTCAGAATGGGCTCTTTTGTTGCAACATCAGTGATCAAGCTCGGTCACTGGAGAAGAACAGATGCTTTGAGGTTCACACGGCACAGGGTGGTTGCGGGCCAGTGCATCGGAGCTGAGCAGGTGCATGTGAGGGACCACGTCCACCTGAGAGCGAGCAGACACCGCTTCCTTCCAGGAACCAACGTGTGCAGGAAGCATGAAAGCTTTCGATCCAAGCCATGAGCTTTCTTAGATCTGAAGTTTCCCCTAAAAGCCAGCTTCTCCACTCCTTGTCAAGTCCATAGATAATTGATTTCAATGGAGATGGCAACCGAGCAGGAAGAAACCCAACTTCATTCTCTTATTTAAAACACCGATGCAGAGAGATTTTTGTTTGTTTTTGGATTTCTTGTTTGCTTTTTTTTTTGTTTATTTTTCAGGAAATGGAATTGTGGCTGGCTTGCTGTCTCAAATGCATTTGGGATCAGATGAGAATTTTATCTATTGAGTGCTAAACAGAGTTTTTGAAAATCCTTAGCTTACGAAAACTTAAGGCTGCACACCAGTTTATGTTATTAAATGAATATCTGCAGCCTCAAATAAAGCAGGATTATCTGAGAATAGACACGATTCCTTTTACTTCTATGAACTAATATTGATAAGTGCTCCGCTCCAGGAGCACATTGTCTATTCGTGCTCTGATTTCCTCTGAGGCCAGTTTCATGTGTTTGGAATATATTTTATCAGAGAGAGAGAGAGAGAGCGAGAGAGAGAGAGCGAGAGAGAGATGAGAGAGATATGAGAGAGAGAGGAGAGAGAGATAAGAGAGAGAGGAGCGAGAGATATGAGAGAGAGAGAGGAGAGAGAGAGAGAGAGAGAGAGAGAGAGAGAGAGAGAGAGAGAGAGAGAGAGAGAGAGAGAGACCCAGGGCCTCCAGCTGCTGCAAATGAACTCTAGAAGCATGCACCACCTTGTACATCTGGTTTTACCTGGGTGCTGGGGAACTGAACCTGAGTTGTTAGGCTTTTTGCAGGAAAGTGCCTTAACCACTTAGCCATCTCTCCAGCCCGGCAAAGGTATTTTTTATGTTATCTTAAAGTTTTCAATGTCATAGGTGATATTTACATGCTTTTGCAAATTGAGTTTATCCATCTCGATAGTTAGGATGTCGGTATAAACACCGATTTCCTTCTGATTACATTTTCCCTTTGCGTTTGTCAATCTGTGCTGAATTTGAACTTTCTGCCTTAATGCTGCACATTGTTTGACTGGGAAAAGGAAGGAGATGAGGAGGGAGGGCTCTCTATGCCCATGGTAACTGTTGCTAGGGAAACAATTCCCTAGAGAGCACTATTAGTGATGGCTAAATTTGAACCAAGGTGGTTTTCTCAGAGACAAGGTAGCATTAAAATAAATGTAGTACTTTCTTACAAATGCAGAATGGAGCCTTGTGGACCCTGCACCAGAACAATAACTTAGGAGGGCGCTCATATCAATTCGGCAACTAAAGCACTGTCTGTGTTTCAGTTTTGCATAATACCAAAAGAGTACCTCTTGGATCTTAACCCTCTCAGTTAAATGACTTATTTGCCCCTCTATATGTACATATATGAATATATATGCATAAGAATTCACCACACTGTAAGAGAAAGAAAATTTAGATGAGTTTTGTTTCATTTTTAAATTTTAAAAATTTTTTAAATATATATTTATTGTCCATAATGAGTTACATTATTTAGTGGGCAAACAATGAGTTGTTATCCCCAATGCCCCAGTGCCTCCCTCCCCATCCCCAATCAGCTGGATATCCTCCTCCTTGGGCCGTCTGGATCAGTCCTTGTGGCAGGGGACCATGGAGAGCTTAGTACTCAGCCTGGTTCTCCTGGCCCAAGTGTTTTATTTTTTTTTATTTCATTGCCTGTGTTTTTGAGACAATGACCTTCCGTAGGCATCAATCATCTCATGATAGGTTGTATATCAAAATGTAAGTTTACAAAAGACTGAACCAGGTTATGTTAATTAACTAGTTCAAAATGGAATGGAATCTATGGAGGATACTTGCAAACCTTCCAATAAGAATGTAAGACTTCAGGATATTGAGAGACCTTCGGTCCTGAAGAAGACTCACAGCTGATCACATCTTTTAGGGAAAACTGACTGCCCTTTAGGCTGGTTTAATGGCCTAACCTTTGCTGTATTCGAATGTCAATTTTCTGATTGGTTGATTGATGCACTCATTATGCGATTGGAAATTCAACGAAGTCTTCTATATATGGTAGGCAAGCTCCCCAGTGCTAAACTTTGATTTTTTTCTTCAAATTTTTATTTATTTATTTTCAAGAGAATAGAGAGAGGGGAATGAGAGAGAGAAAAAGAGAAGAGAGAGAGATTGAGAGAGAGGGCATTCCAGGGCCTCTTGCCACTGCAAATGAACTCCAGATGCATGCACCACTTTGTGTAACTGGTTTACCATGAGTCATAGGAAATCTCTCTCTCTCCAGGGCCATCGGGCTTTGAAAGCATAAGCCTTTAACTGCCCAGCAATCTCCCAGTCCTGAAGTTATTTTTTGAAATTAACTTTCTTATAGGAAGTTTCCAGGTAGGTTACAAGAATTTTTTTTATTAGTTGTAAGATGAATTTGAATTTCAAGAAGAGCTTATAACCATAATTTTATTTTTCTATTTTTAATTCTCCAAAATCAGGAAATCTTATTACAACGTGATGGTGATGAAGGGGAGCCTATGTACTAGAAAAGAATCCATCACATTATAATCCTCCTCCACATCTAAGAATCTTTCCTGTCCAAAGTGTTTGGTATAACTCCCTCCAAAATGTAGAATCAGGTTTTCATGCCCATGATTCATGGTGAATAAAGGAGAGGGAGGGGGGTGCCTTCTAAGGCCACGCTGGCTCAAATGGCCCAGGTGTCTAAGCCAGTCAAAAGCCTTTGTGGACTGAAAAAGTAGCTCAGCAAAAGAGCATTTCCTGTGGGTGCCTGAGACCGGAGGAGGGCAGAGAGGGCTTGAGTTCAATCTCCTGGATGCCCAGAAACAGCTGGGCATGGCCACCCATGTCTGAATGCAAGTTTGATGGGAAATAGAGACCTGAGAATCTATGGGGTCTGGGGAAAACTGGTGAGTTCAGAGAGCTTTAAGAAACTGCAGCAGAAGGAACAATGGACAGAACAGATGACACATCAGGGGAGGGGAAGTGCATTCTCTAACAGTGAGGACAGAGAGTGCTGTGTGGGCACGTATGTGTGCATGCACCACACACACACACACACACACACACACACACACACACACACACACACACACCCCAAACCCTGGTGTAATCTGGAGGCAATGCAGAGTCCTTCCTGCATTTTGTTTCTTGTTCAAAGTTGGCTTCTCTGCACAGCCTCCTCTGCTCCCCAAGGCAGCTGAAAGAATGAGTCCTCTAGCCTTGGGGTCTCTTCAGTCCCCACTGCAAGGGACAAGGACAAGTTGTGATGTAGTTGGCACTTGCCCACATTGAACTTGAAACAAGTTTTAGAGTTAGGCTGTCAGACAAGTCCAGGCTTCTCAGAATCCAGGACATCTAGGAAGAGTTTAGACTAGGATATATCATGGCAAGCTCTTATCGCCTTTTGACATGTTGGTAACACAGTCTGCAAATGTATAAGCACCACAGCTATCATTATTGCTCCTTAAATTCCAGAGACAGAGGAGAAACAAGCAGGGATGCTGATTTCCAGGGGTGGCACATTGGATGTTAGAGGAAGACATTGGATACAAACAGGAAAGTGATTGCTCTTGGGGATGTCAGAAGAGGATGCCTGCGTCTTTCTGTGAGATGAAAATGAACACACTTCATTACATAAAACCTCGTCTTGGGGTGCAGTGTGGTAGCGCATCTGAGAGCCTGGGGAGAAGCCGCCTTTGAATCCAGCCTGGGTGACATCCTTTTCCTTTGTTTCTGTCACTGCCCACCGCCCGCGGGGGCAATGATAAACACACACACACACACACACACACACACACACACACACACACACACACACACCACGTATGGGTGGAAGAATGCGCGTTCTCTCTTTATTGCTCTCTCAGATCTCATTGCTCATCCCTCCTACCTCATCCCTCACACATCATACCTCTTTGCTCATACCTCATACTTCTTACCTCTTGCAGATATGCTACAGAATATATATAGAGCTCCTTGCCAATCAGGGAGCTATTTATTGGTCTCTGACAAGAACCTGTGGGCATGATGTGCAAATAGCCTAATCAGGACCACCTCCTGAAACTCATGAAGCCAAGCCCCTCTTGGCAGGCTGTCAGGTGCCGTCCAAGACTAAGTCGGGGGGTGCCTCCAAAGGCCCCCAAAGGCTTTCACCCCTGACATGTTTCAAAACAACAAGAGACATCATTGTAAAACCAATGGAAATATCAAACTCTCCAACGTATTTTTGTCAAAAGTTTCCTAAGGAAATTCACCCAGCTATTCAGAAAGAAAATGTCAGTGATTCAGTGGGTCCTTCCTTTCTGATCAGCCCGAGGGACTTGCGATTCCTTCTTTTATGTTTCCAATGTTTTCTGTGATCTTAGCAGAAACTACACTATGACTACCAGTTGGAAATTTGAAGCTAAGATTTTATTGTTTTGTTTTTTTTTTTTTTTGAGGTAGGGTCTCACTCTAGCCCAGGCTGACCTGGAATTCACTATGTAGTCTTAGGCTGGCCTGAAACTCATGGCGATCCTCCCACCCCTGCTTCCCAAGTGCTGGGATTAAAGGAATACGACACCACTCACAGTTGAAGCTAAGATTTTTAAAAGACAGCTGATCAAAGAACACCCATGGGAATTAATAACTCAAATCATAAACGAAGGGCAAAAAGTTTCTGTTATATAACGATATTGAAATGAAACCATTTTTAAGGGTTTGAATGTTTTATAAAACTATTGCAAATTAGGCTCATAAATATTAATAGGCTTGCCACTCTCTCTATAAGTATATATAAATGCACACATATATCAATTCCTAATTTGCATGTTTATATGCAAAGACAATGCAAATTACTAAAGACTAGCTGCTTAGCTTTTAAAATATTGCATAAATGGAAAACTAAAACCATTATTGCTAGATCAATTGCATGTGATATATAAAATAATATCCATTTACTTGAAAGCTACTATCTATAAACTAATGAAGTAGGGCTTCAAATGCAGAAATGAAAGTAATAAATTTGTATGGCTTCTTTTTTCAAAATACGGATTTTAAAAATACAAAGTAGACTTTTCCTGGATTAGAGAAAGAGATGCTAATACCCAAAATATATAGATGTGTTCAATACTACTAAATGTAAGAGCATTTTTGAAATGAATATGGCATTTTTATATAAAGAGAAAGAATGCTCATTTTTGTATCTTGGGGTTGTATTTATAAGAACATTATTCACTTATTGCCAGCAATAGTAACAGGGCTGTATTTATGTTATAAGTTATTTATGTTTTATTTGTGTAATATATTTATGTTAGTAATGATGTGTTCAGTATTGTTTCAGCCCAATTGTTCCAGAGGGCTTTGTGGTGAAAATCTTCCTTCTCAAGCATATTATTGAGAAGTCAAATGAAGACCCCCTCAGTCAGAGGCACACCAGACAGAGTAACTGTATTGAGACTTTATAAACTTACGTTCACCCATGGGGAACAGAATGAGATGGTGAAGTGAAATTAAAATGAAATTAAAATAAGGGGAGTTGATTTTGGTCAGTTCCCTAGGTGAGATATGTTTGTCTTCCTGTCAACCAGAACCACAGAACACATTTATTTCCTCATGTTTCCATGAGTTCTTGCCTTCCTTTATTATATATTCTGAAATTCCACTTGCGTTTTTTTGTCCACTTTGACTGTATTTTTCAGCTGCTTCACATATTGACACCATGCTAGGTTCTAGAAAGGATATGAATCTGACTATGTCTTGTCCGCCTAAGTTCTACAAATTTGAATTTTCATGAGACCTGGAGGCAAGTACGTGGAATTCCTCATGGTGGGTTAGGGACCATTACTCATCGCATATTACTATGAATATAGGTTTCATAGTAGATTTTGTTATAGCTCAAAATGTTGCTATTGTTTGCTGTTGTTATTAGGGTCTATTTTTTCATGCAAATTACAGATGCTCCCTTTTAAGGGAGCAAGCAGTAGGTTCTAACCCACACACTTTCTAAGCAAGACTATTTCTCTTTGATTCCCACTATCCCAAAGAAAATATTCAAGTGGTTTTTGTGCAACTGTGTGCGTGACTTGATGGCAGAAATGTCTTCATTATCAAATTTTTACAAAGGCAGTCTACCAATTTCTTTACCAGTGTCAATGCAATAATTCCCCCCAGTTATTTGTACCATCTGCTGGGGGGATTTGTTCTTACTTTATTAGTGTGGTCCAAAGCACATTATTGCTTTTCAGGTCTATGAAGGTTGCATATAGTAGGGGGGCTTTATGTAGGTAATGGGGAATTGAACCTGGTCATTAGACATTGCAATCATGCTTCTTAACCACTGGGCCATCTCTCTAGCCTAGGATGCAAAAAGATTTAGTCATAGAAGCAGAAACAACATGGCCACTGAAGTGCTAAGTTGCTTGTCCTCTTTCTCTAGGATAAAAGTTTGTCAACTCTTTAAGAAAGCACGATGAATGACTACAGGTCACGTGTTGATAACCAAAACCAAAATCTTCAGCCTTTACTAGGAGACCCAGAAGGTGAGTGTAACTCCCTATTCGCTCGCCACCATAGAGGTCGGCTTCATAAGCATACTTCATTGTCTGGCTTCTTTTCAGACAGCTGTTGATCAGCTAGGAAAACCGTTTCTAGGTACTTCTATGGAGAGTGGTTGCTACAAAAATTATCAAGAAAGTACCGATTCTGACTTATTATTGTGAGTTGTCTTATTGTTTCACATGCAGTGTATTTTTTTTTTGGGGGGGCGTGATTTTAGGTAAATGCAATGTTGGTCTCTTCTAATTGATTTGGAAATATTCCCTGTCTATTTTATCTTCAAAAGTTTGTGAATTCTGCTCATAAGCACTTGCTTTCAGCTCAGGATCATTATTGTTAATTCTATGGTAATTCTTGGATTTTTTTTTCCAGCCTATTGGTGGAGAGTAGTTTGTCTCTTTGATTAGGCCATGTTTTCCTTTTTTTTTTTTTAAAGTGGGCTTATTTATTTGCTGGGATCTGTGCACATGATAAATCAATTCCCTCTCTGTTTGCATGTAAGGACCATTACCAATAAGCCCAGCTAGATATTGAGAGTGTTATATTCTCTCTCTCTCTCTCTCTCTCTCTCTCTCTCTCTCTCTCTCTCTCTCTCTCTCTCAGCTTACATGTACAATTTCTTAATTACGGTGACTTTCCAGCCTCCTTGTTCATGTGCCTCCTCTGGAGTCTGTGGTACTGAAAATCCTCTTATTCTATAGAAGCAACTCTGGCACCCGCTTGGCTTCTCGGGATCCATCAGGTGTAGATAGTGGCCTGCAAATCTCTATTAGCAATCTGAGTCAGTTTTGACCAAACTTCCCCCTGGCATTAATTCTTCACCGAGCCCAATAGGGGGACTCTGGCTTCGCTTCCCTCCCTCCTTTGGGAGGATCTCTGACTTATGCATGTTATTTTGACTACGATGAGCTACAGATGCCTTGCAAACTGTCCCAGCCCCCCACTCCAGTATCCAAACCATACTGGTCTATCCATGCTCCAAGGAGATGGGACAGGCGTTGCCCAGACAGACGTTTCAGAATGCTGGAGGAATATCCTCCATTCCTTCTTCATGGAGGTTGTGCATCTTCTAATCCTACCAAATCAAGCTCCAGTAGCGGCTCACCCACAGCCTTTCTCCTGTCTCGGCAGCCCAGACACTTAGACCAGTCAGCAGACATCCATCACGACTGCACCTGCTTCTGTAGTTCAGCCAGTGAGGCAAGACAAAATCCGCTCTTCCGTCCACCTTCCCAGAAGTTGGAATGCTGAAGGCAGCATCCTCCCCACAGGACCAAGTGGAGTTGCTCTTCCTTGGCTCAGTGTGGTAGGTCTGGGATGCTGCCTCTTCTTCGTGTCTGGCGTGCGGGGGTGCTGGGGGATTAAACCTGGACCAGTAGGCTTTGTAAGCAAGTGCTTTTAACTGCTGAGCAATCCTCCAGCTTTGTATATTTCCTCTTCTCTGAATTCTCATCCTAGTATTTTGGCTCATATATTATTATTGAATAGTGTTTTCTGTGTGGAATTTAGGATTGGGGTTTCCTATTTTATTATTTTACCAATATCATTCATGAGGAAGGGAGTTTCGTTAAATGATCACTATATGACTATCAGTTCCATATTTTTAACAACTATGGAGTATTTTATTCTAATATACAGCCCCAAGTCCATGAACAGAACTTGGTAGCCTTTAAGAGAGTCCCCTGTACTGACAGAATGGTTTCTGCTCCTTTATTGGCCCAGATATTTGGGGAGTGCGTTGTCTGGCGTCCAATGTAGCTCAGCAGGGCTTAGTCAGGGTTGGAAGTTTCTAGTTGTGCTAACAGTTATTCACTGAGATGGATTCATGTATGCCCCATACAACTACCTCCTGGGGTTGCTGCTAAACACAGCTACATCTAGTCTGCTTGGCTAGACCTGTTGGTCTCCGCAGCCCATGTAGACTCAAGATACACCAAGGGTTCCCTCTGTGAAGCTGGTGCCTGTTTGCTTTAAATGCACCAATATTGAAACTCCCCGTGGGAAATCCTACATACCCCCCAAAAAACTACAAGTAGCAGTCATGGAATGGGTGATCTCTATTTCAGTGATCTTAAATTTAAGATATCAAGACACACTCTGGGACGATGTAAATTTATAGCACTCCACCATCAAATTATCATTCAATGCACGTATTGATCACTGTTGTTGTCAACAACTATTTGTTTGTCATTGACAATGTTCACAGTCATTGTTTTTTTGTGGGATGTCATAACAAAGTTTCATACAGTGGGGGTGTTAAGCCATTGAAATTTAAATTGAATTTAGGAACTTGTTATGTTTCATTTTATTTTATTTTTTTCTGATCGTTTCCCCTTTGAATTCTTGGTGGCTGTCTTCCTAGTGTGTCTTCACTGACCATGGCCATTTCTCTGTGTATTTGTCTGTTTTCTGATATCTCCTTCATAGCAGCCACGTTAGATAGGGGCCCATTTGAATGACCTAATTTCAACTTAATTATTTCTTTAAAAGCTCTGTCTCCAATTACAGCACAATTTGATGTACTATCCATTAGGGGTTCAACATCCAAATTTCATGGGAACATAATTTAGCTCATCACATCTGTTATTGACTATATTTACTAGCTAACAATCTTCGTTTTCTGAGATCTTTGCCTTTTCCCCACTTATGCCCGTATATTTCTATTATGAATTTATACATGTAAAAATATTCTCAAAATAGGTTGAGGTTCTTCACAATTATGTTGTTTATACACATTTATTTTATTATTGCCTCCAGGTTCTAATTGTTTTCAATTTGAGCTGGGCAATCCATTCAGCTAAACCTTGTGTCATTTTAATATGATGCCCTAATTTATGATACATTTCTTTATTTCCAGGAAAAAAATATTCTAGGCTTACCTCATGCTTTCCCTGTCATGTCTCTAAAATCAACTAGTTCAAGGAATCCCGATTTGTTTCAGCAGCGTATGGCTTCTGCTCTAAGTCATGTATTTTTTTAATTTTATTTTTTATTATCCATACTTAGATACACTTAATAAGGGATTAACATCTTGATGTCTCCCATTCCCCTATTTCCCTCTTCCCTGTCCCCGGTCAGTTGGATTTCTTCCTCCGTAGGCAGTCTGGATCAGTCCATGGGGTAGGGGGTTGTGAACAGCCTAGGAGTTAACTCGATTCTGCCCCCCTTTGCAAGTTGTTACTGAGGTGGGCCATGTCTCTGGTAGTTCTCCCCCACCATGACTCTTACAATCTTTCTGCCCCCTCTTCTGCTCGGTTCCGTGAGTCATGGTGGGTGAGTATTAAGGCTGCTTTGTTGTTGAGGCCTTAGGCGCCTCTGTACTTCTGTTTGAGGTTGTGTTTAAAATCGTTGGTGTCTGTGTCACTGGTTTGTCCTGGGTTGACCAATTGGCTGTGATTATATGTCTCTTGCTTCTGCCTGTGGGATTCTCTAAGTCATGTATTCTTAAGATGCATATGGAAATATTGTCAAATTACACAAAATATTATCAATGTAATTAAATATTAATTACTTAAATACATACCAAAATAGCTCCAAATTTATTAAAACATGAGATTTGAGTAGAAAAATGATAAAGATATCTGTATGATAAAAAATAATAAGATAAATTTGAGTAGAATATATTTGGGATTTGAGAGATTTTTTTTTCAAATGCAAGCCTGATGAAATGTAGATAAATTTAAAATAGTCAAACATATTCATCACACACACAATTTCTTTATTGCTCTCTTCTCTAGACTTCTGAGCTTTCATGTAGATTCCTTATCTGCTTTCTTGTAAATCAAGTTATAAATGACCTTTAGATTGATGTGCAACAATCAAGACTAAAATGAGAGAATCAATTTGAATGCTGCCTAGAGAATTGGGGAGATTGCTGATCTAAGTTGTTCATAATGAAAAAAACTGACCAGCAAAGAAGCTCACTGAACTCTCGCATGTCTGAAAGCATCCTGACTCTTGGGGACATTTGTCCCTAAGAGAGGAGAATTAATGTCCGAGTGAGTCACGGGCCAAAAGAAAAGACACTTTCAAATGCATTTCCCATGCGTACAGTGGGCTCTTCTGATCAACCTCCAGTAGTTACATAGTTCAGATGCTTACTGTGACCTGATTCCATGATGCAGCAAAGGGAAAAATAGTTTTCAAAGTAATTGCCTTCTACTTCAGCGTTTCAAAACAGAAAAGGAGCAGTTAATACTCTACAGAGAAGTAGTTCAGCATTTCAAACAAGGGTGGCAAAGACAGACACTCATGCCAAGACCATAAAATCTCTTTTACTCTACCACATAATATGTTGTTATTTTTAATTTATACACCGCCACATATATGGTTATTATTATTTCCATTTCATAGTTTTAGAAAACTAGTTCTTAAGGTGCTAAATGTTTTTAGATTGCTGATTATCTTTGAAGCAACAGATCAATGATACAGAATGTGAGATGCTTAACCGGAAAGCTCTATGCATGTGCTGTTCTCTCCCATTATCCATTGTATCAATCTAGATTATGTTTTAAACTATTTTATTTATTTATTTACAAGGAGAGAGAGAGGAGAGAGAGAGAAAGAGAGAGAGAATGGGCACACCAGGGCCTCCAGCCACTGCAAACAAACTCCAGATGCTTATGCCACTTTGCCACTTTGTGCATCTGGCTTACATGGTTGCTGAGGATTTGAACCTGGGTCCTTAAACTCTGGAGGCACGAGCTTTAACTGCTGAGTCATCTCTCCAGCCCTGTAGATTATTTTTAAAGAGTATGACATTGTCAACACAAACTATCACCACAAGCACAACTTGACTGCTTAGCGTTGACGACATTTGTTGTAGTCAGCCACATGCCGCTGGGATTAATCTCCAAACCAGGCACAATTTGGGGGAGGAAAGTATTTATTTAATCTACAGATTGAGGGGAAATTCTATAACTGTCAAAGAGGGCCAGCCAAGAGGTCCAAGCAGAGAGAGAAACCCATCACCAACACCACACACATAGGACAGCAAACAGGCAGGAGGGCAAGTAGAGAATTCCTTCCCCTTTATTTAGCCCTAGGGTGGGTCTTGCAATTCTATCCCAGACTTAATGGCTTCCTGAGTCTCTGGAATTTCCTTCCTGCACTGCCCACACAGGAAAGGATGCTTACTTCTAGCTCCTTTGAGCTTCCTTACATCCTGCCCTCTACTGAGAGGCTTCCTTCCTGTGAACATCCTCAGAGACCCACCCAAGATTACTTGAAAGGTCAAGTTGACATCAAAATTTAACCATCACAACATTCAAGGCCTACGATAAACATAGTAACTAATGGTGGTTTCCACTGTAGGAAAACGAAATACTATCAGTTATTTTCTCATTGCGGATACAAAATACCTAATGAGAATCAGTTTTAGGGATGAAGAAGGCTTACTTTGGCTTCCCCTTTCAAGGGGAGTTCAAGGACTTTCATTGAGGTATGAAAGTGTGTCAGCAACAAGAACCTGGCATTCCATTGTCAAGTCAATCAGAAGGAAGGAGAGAGAACAGAGTGCTGAGTGCTCAGCCAGCTTTTTCCTTCTTTTAAATTTATTTATTTGCAAGGAGAGAGAGAGAAGGAGAGAGAGAGAGAGAGAGAGAGAGAGAGAGAGAGAGAGAGAGAGAGAGAGAGAGAGAAAAGGGTAGTGGGGGAGGGCATGTGCACACCAGGGCCTCTAGCCACAGCAAAAGAATTCCAGATGCACCTAACTTTACGTAGCTATGGGGAAATCAGTCCTGAGCCATCAGGCTTTACAAGCAAGTAAACGTTCTCATTTCCATGTAGTCTAGGAACCAGGCCCATAGAATGTGCCCCTCACAGCTAAGATGGTCCTCCCACTTCAAATTCTCTGATTTACATCCTCAGAGATTTGCTTCTTTGTCATCCTAATCGTTTTGAGTTGACAACCAGAGATGAACCATGACAAATCCACCCCTTGTTAATTTTGCACTCAAATACAAAACTTTTAGATTAAAACACTCTACCTCTTGTCTACCTCAGGCTTATGGCCATCTCATTATGTAAAATGCAATTAATTCCACTTTATAATTCCCCATGGTTTTTACCAGTCTCAAAACTATTCAGAAGTCCAAAGTCCAAAATCTTATCCGTAAGCCCCATAAAATCAAAACACAAAGTGCATACTTCCAACATACAAAGCACAGAATAACATTCCTATCCCATAAGGAAGGAATATTAGGCTTTCCAGGGCAGTGCTATAACCACTGAGAAATCTTTCCAGCCTATAGTCCACTACTTTTAAATTCAACTTGGCTCAAGTTCTCAGAACCCAAAGTTCTGAGAGCACCCTGAAGCCAGAGACTTTGCCAGAATGTACCATGAAGTTCCTCTAACCCAGTTCCCAATAGATTCCTCGTTCTCTTCAGAAACCTCATAAATTGACCCAATAGTTCACATTTCTCTCAGCCTTCTGGTCTTCCAAACTTTCACCAGAACTGCCCAGTTAGCACTGTTATCAACATTGTAGGGCTTTTCCAGACCAGGGTTTTAAGTCCTTTTAAATTTCACTCACAACTCCATTCCCAGAGACTAAGAACCACATGGTTAGGGTTAGTGCACCACTTCTAGGTACAGTTTTCTGTATCACTTATGAGGTGGTCTGAGTCAGATGCTCCCCATAAACTCATGGACTTTGAATGCTTGCTTGTCAGTAGATGGCCATTTGTCAGTTGGAGCTTTGCCAGAGGAGGGTGTTGCTGGGGTGGGCTTGTGGGTGGTAGAGGGGCTTCCCCTGGCCACTGCTCCACTCTGTGGCTGTTGTTTCCACCTGCTGTGACAGAGGTGATGTCTACTCTCTGCCATCACAGAGTATCCCCTCCAATCTGTAAACCAAAATAAACCCTTTCCTCCCATAAGCTGCTCTTGGCTGGGTGTTTCCTACCAGCAGTGAGAGGATAACTCCAAGTTAATTTGTTGTTACTGGGACAAAACGCCATACCAGAAGCAGCTTACAGTTTATAGGAGAATCCATCCTGGTAGGTAGCGTGATAGGAAACTGGTGTCAAATGCCACATCATCGGAAAGGAAGTAGAGAGAAATTGGTGCCGGGTGCTCAGCTAGCTTTATCTTTTCGTACAATCCAGGACCCAGGATCCATGAGCTGCTGTCACTCACCACAAGTGGCTTAGAAACATCCCTCACAGACATCGGCCAAGATTTCTTTCCATGGCGACTCTAACTCCTGATAAATTGACAACCAGAAATTAGCCATCACCACAGTGGAGCTGCTTTCCTATATTCCTTCTACAAAGATCACCGAAAAGCCCTGGATATGACATAAACTAGAAAAGAAAAGGAAGGTTTTTAAAGGAGAAAAGAAATAATCAGAGTCTGGCTAGCGATCTTGAAAGTTAAGCCACAGTTAAGGGATTGCTATATCCGCTTGCTGTTTTCCATCATCTATCCCGGGGTAGCGGCCAGAGAGGCTGCCAACATGGATGAGAAAACTCAAAAGCTCCAGAAGAGATTTGTATCCCAAGTGAAGGGCCAGGACAGGATGGCCCATCAATAGCAGGGACTTCTCAAGCAGGGCCTGTTCCACTCTAGATGAACACTTTAGAAATCACTTCAGTTTTATTACAAAGCTCAGCAAAGGGCAAAGAAGGAACCTACACTCATGCTTTTGTGATATCCTCCAAATCCTCTATTGGCAATGACAGAGGTGCTGGAAGTCAGACTGGGATTTTCTCAGGGAGGCTATGAAGGTACTCACCCCATGTGGAATTCAGGTGAGCTGCCTGAACTGCAGCCTGAACCTATGGGAAGCAGGCCTTCCCTCCGGTGTTCCTGGCACGCCATGTCAGAAGGCCAACAACACATCAATAGAGCCATCACCTTCCATGGGAGGCAATGGACACCATACAGGACAAAATGATGACACATTTCTTTCTTCAAAGGTGGAGATCACCAAGAGAGGACCAGTTGCTTTCCTGTCAAACCTGACAGGCTTTGTCCCACCCCTCAGTGATGATGAGACCCTCTTCCAGAAGAATTGATGAAGATAAATTTGGTCACCTGGGTTTCTATCCTAACAATCAGTAAAATTCTAAACTACTACCCCAGAAACATTGTCGGAGAAAGCCTACCACAAAAGCGATTTGACCGAAAGCCAGCATTTCGAATACCAAAACATGTAGGTTGCAAAGTATATTTCTTGGCATATCAAGAACCAGGAAAATCTCCACTAGATTGAAGAAAGTTGCCCCAACTAAAATGATGGAGATAATGATACAATCTGACAAGGAGTTTCAATAAGCAATTAAAAACAGGTTTGAAATGGAAACCAGAAAATATCAGTAAATAAAGTATATTAAATAGAACAAGTAAGAATTTTAAAACTGAGAAATATTATAACCAAATGAAAACGCTTATAGGATTGGCCTGGCACTAGAAAGAGACAGAGAAGAGAATTGGTGAACTCACAGATGAAATATAAAATTGCCATTATATGTGAGGTCAAGGTTGGGTCATAAACAACAGCCTCAGAAAGACAAATATGTTTTCTCTCATTTCTAGTTGCTAGATTGTATAGCGATGCCTAAAATCATGGCCGGACTTATGTCACGAAAGTGGAAACAAACTGTGTCGATGAATCAAGAGGGTCGGATGGGGAATAAGAGAGGGCCTGGAGTGTGGGGCAGGTGTGTGCTCAACCTACAGCACCTACTGTGTGTCCCTGGGTAACATGGTATCATGCACAATGAAGGCTTTGAAAAGATGCAACATAGAATTCAATCAACATGAGAAAGAAATTGGAAATAGGTTGAAAAATTGAGCCCGTGACATCTAGGAATATATATCTCTATAGATATATATATATCTATAGAGATATATATTC
The DNA here is from genome assembly GCA_004024765.1 of Zapus hudsonius. Lineage (NCBI taxonomy): Eukaryota > Metazoa > Chordata > Mammalia > Rodentia > Dipodidae > Zapus > Zapus hudsonius. The sequence continues at coordinate 14,009 of PVHP010016059.1, read as the reverse complement.
CTAATTGTCACAGGCTCAATTTTATAATATATAATATATAATATTATATATTATAATTATAATATAATATATAAAAGATATATATATATAATTTATATATATATATATATATATCTTTTATGTCAGTATAGTCAGGAAAGGAGAATAAAAGTAATTTAAACATGCTTTTCAATATTTTCTCAGTTTAGCAGACAACATATATCAAGCAGCTGGATGGGTGCAAAGGACAATCAAATCAAAGAAATCTAGGCCAAAACACTTCGTTGTCAAACTTCTGAAAACTAAAGACAAAAGGTTTTGAATGAAGACGGATGACATTTTCTGTACAGAGGAAAACCAATTTGAATGACAATGGATTTCTCATCAGAAACCAGGCGCATCAGGCAGGAAGAGGCATATTTATAAATACTAACATAAAAGGACCATCATTATACATCTCTACCAGTGAAAATGTGCCAAAGCACTCCAAACCCTTCGCTGGGTAAGAGGAGGATGGAGAAGCTCTTAGGTGAGGGAAAGACTAATAGAATTTGTTACTAGAAGACGGACTGAAAAAAAAAAACTAAAGTTTTTTAAATGTAAATGAGAAGAGAGCGAGAATCTTGAAAAATCAGAAAGGAAGATGAAAGAAAAATGATACCAACTCATGAACAAAGGCAAAATGAGAATTTTTGCAAAGAAATGGTAATCTCCTCAAGGCATTCTGTTCTTTACACAGAAGGGACACTTACATACTTAGATGGAGCCTTTTATTTTATAAGGAATTTTATAATCATTTTGTTTCTCAAAATAAAGGTTTCAAGATAAGCAAACTTTGTCGGCATTGAAAGCCCACGATGTTAGCTGAAGTATATAAACCAATGTACAAGGGTGTGCACAGAGAGTTCTAAAAAATGTTTGGAATGGTTCAGAACAAACTGATGCATCCTATGTACCAAAAGCTCCTCAGAAAGGCTTGCTTCACTTTAGGAAAATGATATTGTGATTTACTGAGAGGCATAATCTCATAAATTTCCAAACCTTTAGATATTCTAATATTGATCAGAAGGAACTTTGACCTGGATATAAACCAGTTATACAGCAAAGATTTTAAAAGATTTACAAAATCATCCCATTTCCTGCTCTCTAATGAGAAAACAGTAAGTCTCTTTGATAAACTAAGAGGATATGCAGTGACCTCCTTAGACCACTAGAAACAGGTCTTTTAAGAATTTTATGTTACAATGTCTTGGATCTCAACATTTTCAGAATTAAAAAAAAATCCCACCAAATAATTACAGTTCTTTTCGCTTAAGTTTTTTTTTTTAAGTTTGAATTGCTGTGGCCCCCAAAAGTAGAATTTAATAACATAGATTCATGTTCAATTTGTATGCATTTCAAGTAAGGCTATTACTTCTTTAAATAGAAATAACAAAGAAATAAGTACCTTTTAACATAATGTGTCACTTGCTGTTCTTTTTCTATATTAAAAAATATAAATATAAGTTGCAAATGAAATAAGTACCTTTTAGTGTAATGTGTTGTGGGAGTGTTTCATTTCCCATGGCTCTGATAGATGTCTCCTTTTGTTTTTGTTGTTTTTTTTAAATTGTAAAGATTTTCTCTTATTACTACTTTATTTTCATCTTGGAATGTATTTCTTTATCAATGTAAAGCTTTGGTATTGTCTCAATTTGGATATTTTTATTTTGGTGCTTTACACTCTTTTTTAGTTTTTACTATGGGGGTTCGGATCTGGCTAATTTTAAATATATCTTTATTTATTCACTGGAAATGTGAGATAGTGACATTCATTATGTGACAGGCTGAGCGACTATCTCAGCCAAGAAGTTACTGGTGACTCCTCTTTGCTGATAGAAGAAATAGTACTGATATTTCACTCACTGATTTTTGTGAGTGTACACTTACTAAATTTCAAAGATCTGATTAGTGAGAGAGGCTGCCACATAAATAACTTAGGGAAATTATTGTACTTTTTTGGAGGCTTGGCTAAGACTATTTTGAATGAGTTTAATGTTTCACTAAGTACATTGCATTTTCATTTTTTTTTTCTAAAGGTAAAAACACTTCTCAAATAGTACTTTCAGCTTTGTGAAGTTGTTAAAAAAAAGTACCTTTATGGAGTGAATGATTTTCGTAACTTTAAAAAATTTGCAAGATGAAAAACATCTTGTATTTGTTGAAGAGGTTTGTAGTGTGTAATTGGGCTATGTCGCTTCTAAGGTACTTATACACTGTACACACTCTTCTCTTCTCTCTCTCTCTAATATTTAAAAAGTTTTTAAATTAGCTTACATAGTAATCTTTCTCCTTCTCCAAATTCCTCCTCCATTCTTCCCTGGTTCTTCTCTGTTTCTTACAGTTTATTTTTTACATAAGAAAGAAAGATAAAAAGATTTCTCACAGGGAACTCACTGCATCTGCCCAATGTGTACCTGGACAGATTCTGTTGTCCGATATCCTTCCTGTGAACTATGAAATACTGTTTCATCAGACTCAGGGGTGAGTTTTTCAAAAGACAAAAGAAAAAAGGAAAACTAAAACCAAAACCAAACCAAACAACCTTACATAAAAATGAAGCCATACCAACACAGGACAAAACAACCCACTCCCAGAAAAATACCCATGATCCTGATTTTATCTGGAGGCTCCCAAAATTACATTTTGTACTGCTAGTGGTTACTGGGGGGGGGGGGTTAAATCACGTTTTCACTAAGCAGAATACAAAATAGAGATATTCTAACTGCAGTTCCTTCTCTGTTTATTAGCTAGAGTATTTCTGAATGGAGAATCTGTCATTAAATATTTATTTATCTGTGGTATAAATTCTTTGCAAAAAGGAAGTACTAGCTTAACATTCATCATGTTTACTCAAAAATTAAAGTTTAATTGATGAAAACAAGGTGCATGACTTTCTTTGTCAACCCCCCCCAATAAAAACATAAACTTAAATTTGAAGGGTTGGGGATAGGGAGATGGCCCAGTAGTTAAGGTGCTTGTTTGCAAAACCTTATAACTGTGGTTTGATTCCCCAGTACCCACATAAAGCCAGGTACACAAAGTGGTGCATGCACCCGGAGTTCATTTGCAGCAGCTGAAAACCCTGCTGTGCCCATTCTCTCTCTCTCTGTCTCTCTGCTCTCTCTCTTCTATCTTCCTCTGCTTGCGAATAAATATTTTAAAATTTTAAAATAAATAAATACAATAAATTTGAAGAGTTTATCAAGAATTTAAAAGCATGCCCTACAAGGTGGAAACAAGCGGCCCGTGGCACTTGCTGACATTTCCAATGGTTCTGTTTCACTTGCTACCTGCTCCAAAGTACCTTTCTACTGGCCTGTCTTCTGTAGGTAAGGGGCGCCATGGCCCATTGCCTCAAATGCCAGTCAAACTTGACATCAAGGGTGGGAACACAGTTGTATATTATTAAATACTAATATATATTATAATATATTATATATTACAATATTAATATATTATAATATATTAGTATATATATGTATTAGTTATAACAGTTATAAGCTCATATCAAACTTGACATCAAGGGTAGGAACATAGTTGTATATTATTAAATACTAATAAATATTATAATATATTATATAGTACAATATTAATATATTGTAATATATATTAGTATATATGTATTAGTTATAACAGTTATAAGCTCATATCAAACTTGACATCAAGGGTTGGAACATAGTTGTATATTATTAAATACTAATAAATATTATAATATATTATATATTACAATATTAATATATTATAATATATATTAGTATATATATGTATTAGTTATAACAGTTATAAGCTCATATCAAACTTGACATCAAGGGTGGGAACATAGTTGGATATTATTAAATACTAATATATATTATAATATATTATATATTACAATATTAATATATTATAATATATATTAGTATATATATGTATTAGTTATAACAGTTATAAGCTCATATCAAACTTGACATCAAGGGTGGGAACATAGTTGTATATTATTAAATACTAATATATATTATAACATATTATAATATATTATATATTATAATATTAATATATTATAATATATATTATATATTATAATATTAATATATTATAATATATTAGTATATTCATTAGTTATAACAGTTATAAGCTCATTTGTTTAGGCCAAACATACATTGTGAATATCCTTGGCAGTCCTTGCTAGTATTGTTATTTATTTCCTAGATTAATGGTAGTGCTTTACCAGGCACAAGCCAGAAACCCTACATTGTTGGTGCTACGTGAACAAAAGCAGCCATTTGTAAGCACCCTGACTTGGAGATCTATCAGGCCAAGCTTAGTGATAACCAACCTCGTAAATGTTTGCCAGCCAGCCTCAGGTTTGAGTATATGTATTTAGAGAAGCAATAATTAAACATTAAGCACTAACAATGATATCTGCTAATGCAGCTTACCCTTTGATCACACAGTGACGTGTAAGCTCTCTACCTCAGAAAATGTAACTCAAATAGGATTGTGCTTCCTGTCTTACGAAGCCTAAACTTGAAAACTGCAGAACATGTCTGTGTGCACGTGGATGTTCAGAAGTGTATTGAGTTATTTGTCTTCTTATTTGCAGAGATTGGAGCTACTGATATGACAAATTGGCGTATAATATACAAAGTCTTATATGGATGTTTGTATTTAAGCTTTATAATGCATTGGGATACTGGCAGTTAAACTTCAGAAAACGCTTAGCATGCAGAGCTATGTGCTGGTATTTGAATAAAAATTAGTTATTCATGTAAGCATGCGACCACTTACAGATAAGATATATTACAAGTCACTGTGAAAACAGGAAGTCTTACCTACCCTCCCTACCCTTTCGCAGCAGGTCAAAAGAACTTTTAGCTCAGTCTCTGAGGATTTCTTTCTATTACACATACGAAAGGGGGATATTTAAAGAAATGGATGAAATTTAATAATACTATAAAAAAAAAAGCCACCCAAGGCTGTGTTCTGCTTGATGGCTCCAGAGAGCAGAAAGACATTATGTTAAGGCATAAATGGAACTTTAACATTTTTAAATCCAGGAAACCTAATCTAATCCTATTCAATCCAATTTTTTAAAATGCAGCCTAGACATCAGATTAAAGCGAGTGCTCTGCTTTCTGGGCCATTTTAAACAGAGTCAGCATCTGTGTTTCTGGCCATCATGAAGCAGTTAAAAAAATAAGTAGTGATTTAGAGGAAACAAAAATAGAATTAATCACTATGTGTGTATGCATATATATATATGTACCCATATATGACTTTGCTCAGACTGGCTAATGAATTATCACTATATAGTGACAATGAACAGAATTGGCCAATCAGATCAGAAGACCATGTATAAGGATAATAATCCTTTGTAATGTGATTCCAGAGATCTGCCTCACCCTGTACCCAGTACCATTTGGGCTCCAATTTCTCTCAGGTCTACCTTCCGCCCAAGCATGAGGAGCACGCACACAGTTCAGCAAAGCTGCCTCCATTTCCAGCTATTTCCAGCTTGCTTGAATTATCCTTTATGTGAAAGCTACTGCTGAGCTAATTACCTTTAATTCTTTCTCCTGATCCCGTAGCCACCACGGGCCTCAGAGCTCACACACCAGGCCTCCTCCTAGCCTGCAGCCTGCTCTTTAATACCAGTGAGTCCATCACTTTCTCCTTGAACTTCTGTTCCTTAGTGAGGGGGAAATACAGACAAAAAAAAGCTTTATGGATTTTCCCTAAGAATCGCTCATCCTCAACTTAGAATTAATATACATATATTTGAGTTAATCATTCTTAAATTTATGTGATTTATTCTAAAATGGGCTCCAAGGCTCTTTGTGATTTCACACTAAAGTAATTGACTTTGCTGAGGTTTGTATTACATCAGGTGTACCCCTTGCGGCAGATTGTCAAATTCACGCTTAGACGAGATGGATTTACTCAAATCCAGATTTTTAAGGGGACTCGCATGATGATTTTGCTAAAATTTGAAGCGCATTCTGAAAACTATTGAACAGCCTGTCAGAGCCCTTCACTGTTAATGAATGGCCAACTCCCATTTGAAAGCTGGAATTAAAACCTCGCCTTGGTGATTTGCCATTAGACTTCCCTGCGCTTCCTACATTCTGCTAACACCCACCTCAGGTGGTACTGGTTCTCCTTCTCTGACACAGAGTTATTGGAGTGCGGCCTGTGTGACAACTAATACCAACCAGGATCCTCATCCTAACAAGGCAGACTCTCGGACCCCACTGTGAGAGTTTGAATAGCTGTCCCCCAATAGAATTTATTATAATTGTGAATTGTCTCCAGCCTTCTGGCTGGAGGAGGTGTACTTTGGCCTGGCCTCCTGGGGTCTGGCCCTGAAGTATTTCTAATTGGATGCAAAATTCTAGGGATACATATGCAAAAGAGCAGCCAGAGCTCAAGTCTAGCAATCCTGTTGTTTTGTGAGTCACAGTGTGTGAGAGTGTGCTTGCTGGCTTTGGAGGTGCTGGGCCTCTGTCTCTCTGCTTGCATCTGTGAAAGGGGGCCAGGCCTTTCCTTCATGTTTGGAACTTCCCCTGGATCTGTTACTTCAACAAATACTTTCCTCCTGAAAATTGTGCCTGGTTTGGAGATTTATCCCAGCGGCACGTGGCTGACTACGACACTCACCTTAGAGCCTGTCTTAGGAAACACCTGAAAACAAAGAATGTACACGTTAAAGTTGGATGAGAAGTGTTCAGAAATACTTTCATTTCCCTGAAGAGTGCCAATAGCCTTGGCACATAGAGCCGCATGGCTTCAGTCAAATCACCAGACAGTTCCTATGTCTGGGCTGAAAAACAAACCATTTGCTGATATATATGTATCTATGGGATGTTATATGTACTTATTTTCATAAACACTTGTTTACACAAACACATAAGTTATATATGCATAAACACATATAGACTTATATAATTAAATGTATATTTTAATTATATAAAATGTATATATAAACCTAAAATATAATTTGCACAAAATAATTCAGCAATGTATTTATTTATTTATTTATTTAAATTTTTTGTATTTTGCTTTTTTTTTCTTTATTGTTCATAATCATTTACATTGTTTAGTGGGCCAATCATGAGTTGTTTTCCCCAATTCCCCGTTGCCCCCCTTCCCCATCCCCAGTCAACTGGATATCCTCCTCCGTGGGCCGTCTGGATCAGTCTTTGTGGTAGGGGACCATGGGTAGCTCATTCTTCAGCCGGATTCTCATGACCCGAGTGTGTAGTTACTGAGGGTTGCCAAGTCTCTGCTATTCTCCCACACCATGGCTCTCAAATCTTTCCGCCCCCTCTTCCGCTCAGTTCCCTGAGTTGTGGTGGGTGAGTATTGAGGCTGCTTTGGTGTTGTGAGCTTAGGGGTTTTTGTGTCGAGATTTGTTGGTTTCTGTCACACTGGTTTATCTTTTGTTGATTGCGTGGCTATGGCTGTGGGTCCCTTGTACATCCAATCATTGTCTGTGGGGTTCCATATGGATCCTCCCCCATATGACTGTGGTGGCTCATCTCATGCCAGGATCTCAGTTTCCTGCCTTCAATCAGTTGGTAGGGTTATATGGGCCACAGCTCCCTCTCAGCAATGTATTTAATACAGTATTAGGGATCACACACACACACATACACACACACACACACACATATATATATATATATATATATATGTATATACACATGCACAAATATATATGTGTGTGTCAAAATAGATGAATGAAGCAAATAAACTATAAGAAAGATTTTCAACTGCTTTTCTACTTATGTCTCTATGTTTCTGGAACCTATGTATCTGGGGGTGTGTACATCAAAATGGTATAGAAAGTGGCTAATCAATGTGACAAAGTTGTTAGGTAACTCAAAGAATTCAACACAGAGGGTCTATTTGTCACGCTAACATCTTGTTTCTGCTGCAGGAGTAATTGTCTCAGCAACAGATGTCTTTCCCACCTCCAGAATGTTTTCTGTTCTGTTTGAAATTAAGACTCTAAAATTTGTCATTTCTGTATCAAAGTTGTTTCAATATTTTCTTTTCGTGAAAAAAAGCCTATTCTTGCCACATTTTCAACACCTCATTAAAGTAGGCAGATAGCTCCACCTCTGTCTTCACCTCAGTCTAAACCTAAGCCCTCAATCAAGAGCTCCCTTGTGGGGTGCCTTCCTCAGCAAGGCACCCTGTTCCAGTGTGGGCACCCATCATCTTAGGCTCTCTCTCTCTCTCTCTCTCTCTCTCTCTCTCTCTCTCTCTCTCTCTTTCTCTCTCTTCCTTTCTGGAAACACACATGGCTCTGTTGGCTCTTTACTTCCCACTGGTTTTTAAAAATATTTTATTTATTTATTTTTAAACAGAAAGATACATACACATGGAGAGAGAGAGAGAGAGAGAGAGAGAGAGAGAGAGAGAGAGAGAGAGAGAGAGAGAGAGAGAGAATGGGCACACCAGGGCCTCTAGCCACCACAAACTAACTCCAGATGCATGTGCTACTTTGTGCATCTGGCTTACATGGATACTGGGGAATCAAACCCAGGTTGTTAGTCTTTGCAGGTAGGTGCCTTAACCACTGAGCCATCTCTCCAGTCCCCCTCCCCCACTCTATTTTGACTGTTGCTGGCAGTATAGCCACTCAAGAAAGCCTCCATTGCAATCTGAATCTTCCCTCGTCCATGACAAGTTGCAGGGCAAAATCTAACTGGCTAACCCTGACTTACAGAACTTTGAGTTTTCATCTTTATGGGCCTAGGTTACTTATAATCATTTTTTTTCTATTTCATCTAGTTTCTCATAAATGTCATAGCTTCATGCGCTTCTTTACAGTGGAGTAAAATACCATGGTGTACATGACCACATTTTCCTTCTCCAGGTGGGCATCTGGGTTCATTTCACTTTGAAATTGTAGGTGCAGCAGCAAGGTGTGTTGGCTGAGCCAGTGTGTCCATGATAGGACGTAGCTGGACCAAATGGTAGTTCACTTTTGACTTTTTGAGAACCCTCCATCCTGATTTAAATAGGGACTGAAAAGGTTTACATCCCCACAAACAATGAATAAGGGTTTCTCTCTACCAACAAACTCACCCAAGTTCATTTTCTAGATGATAGCAGTTCTGACTGGGATGACAGGAAATGCCCAAGATCTTTAATAAACTAATTAAAAATAATAAAGTAATTAAAAATAATTAATAAATTAATTATAATTCGCATTTCCCTGATGGCTAAGAAGTTGAACATTTGTTTTTAAATGTCTGTTGGCCATTCTCAGGCTTCTTCTCAGGGACATATGATAGGTTCAACATACAGAAGTGTATTTTTATTTATTTGTTTATTTTTTATTGTCCATAATGAGTTACAATATTTAGTGGGCAAACAATGCGTTGTTATCCCCAATTCCCCGCTGCCCTCCCCTCCCCACTCTGCTGGATCACCTCCTCCATGGGTCATCTGGATCAGTCCTTGTGACGGGGGACCATGGATAGCCTAGTACTCAGCCAGGTTCTCCTGGCCATGCCTCTGGATAATCTCCCCCACCACGGCTCTGAAGTGTATCTTTTATCAGTAACTTTTCTCTATTCACTTGTTATTATTTACAGATTTCTGTCCAGTTCTTTGTTTGGGGACCTTAGAACCTGGTACCCTCTGGAGATATCCTCCAATTCTACATATCAGCAGGTGTGTGGAGGATCACTGTGAGTTCAAAGAAACTCGGGGCAACAGGATGAGATCCTGCCTCAAAAACAACAAATCTCAAATTTATGTGTAAAGCACATCTCTCGTAGTCTATCTGCTTCCTGTGAGTAAACTTGAAGGAAGAGACAAATGACTTAATATATGTTTTTTTTTTCTTTTAGCCATAATACCTAATGGAGAAAATTCCATTTTTAACCCTCAGGACAGGGGAGACAGGGAGAGAAAATTTCAAAGAGAGGAAAGAAAAGAAAATATAAAGATGAATTTCTTGGCTCAAAACTGTAACTGAAAATAAACAGAAAAGCAAGGATTCTTTCTTTCTTAAAACACTTTTTGGATAAGATGAAAATCTTAAGACAGTGTAAATTTTATGCCAACAATACCTCATTGTAAAAAACAACAAAAAAACTTGACATTTGAGAAATAATTCAAAATGCCAGTCATTGATGACAAGAGATGGCATGTACTGATTAATTATAAATTTTTATTTCCCCCAAATTTCCATGCCAGGAAAAACATAATCACAGTAATGTGAAGAATACCCATCTTCTGACCCTTAGAGACCATCTGGGCACACTTTTAACTGAGGCCCCTCCCTCCCCACTGGTAGCTTGACAAGACTCTGTCTCTTAACACCTCCATCTATTAACTCAGCTGGCAACCCTCCCTGACTGCCTCTGCCACCTGCACCGCTACTGGCCAGCACGGGGCAATAAAATGCCAACTTGCTCCTGAAGGAGATTTTGGAATGTTACTGGGTAGACAGAATCAATGTTATGCTGTCCAAGGAGAAAGTCGGCCTTCATGGAAGCAGTCTGCCCTCTCTACCAGGAGGCTTTTGGGGAAAATACAAACAAGTGCAGAAATCATGTTGGTTCCATTCACTCCAGGGAACAGAAGATGCTTCTAAAGAAAGTAGCACAAGATTTATTTTTTTAAATATTTTATTTATTCATTTTCAAGCAGAGAGATACAGATAGAGATATAGGTAGATAGATGATAGAGAGAGAGAGAGAGAGAGAGAGAGAGAGAGAGAGAGAGAGAGAGAGAGAAACCAGGGCCACCACCTTGTGGGTCTAGCTTATGTGGGTCCTGGGGAATTGAACTGGGGGCCTTAGGCACTGGAGGCAAGTGCCATAACCGCTGAGCCATCTCTCCAGCCCCACAAGATTTATTGAAATGCCAAAAAGAGCATATTTCTTTAGGTACCAATTAGACAAGACTAACAAAACAAAATGACAAAACCAAACCGCATAAATGTCTTGATTCTGGCATGGTTTTTTCTTTTTAAATTGGAGTGGAAGAAAGGAATGAGTGACCCTTGAACAATCAAGATAAGAAGAATAAAATGTCTGCAGTGAACTTCCCTTTCAAAACGATCCAGGTAAATTCACATACCTCCCACCCCCACCCCCAAGCTACAGTTTATCAAACCACTGTTCTCAAAGCGAAGAAAATTCAAAATGATCTCATTTCATTGGCCACAGGGTACAGATGTTTGCTGGTCGCAGCGCAATCAGAAGAGCGAAGGTTTGGTCTGGCCTCATAAACCACCTTTGCTCGGCTAAGCTGAGAGGCTTAGGCTCAGTAGAGTCGCCTTGAGAAATCAGAGTGAACAGAGATCACCTCTGGGTCACTTGAACAGGCTCTGTTTTCCTCCATTGTGAATTAGGCGGACAGTCACATGGGCAGCCTTGGGCCACTCGGAGAGGTTGGCTCTGAGTCAGCGAGGGGAGAAGGGAGTTCAAACCAGAAGCCTTGGAAACTGCAGAGACTTCAAGAAGCTGACTGTACCTTCTTTGTCTTTTTATCAGTTTATTAGCTATGGAACCTTTTTAGCCCTATGGGTAGACGATGTGTACATGGGTAATTCCTTATTGAAAATAAGGCTGATATTCAGTTCCCTGGAGGCAAGCAAGGTTCTTGGAGGGTTGTTCCTGACACTGACTCAGAGGATGACAGGCAGATGATAAATTTTGGGAAGGGACTTCGATAGGACATATTTCAATTTGGAGGATGCCAAAGAATGTTTTGCTTTATGTAGAATGAAGGTTATATACCCTCTCTTCCTGGAAGAGGAAAATAGAAAAAAAATTTAAACTATATTTCAAAGTGCAATCTTTGATTTTTTTTACCTAGTGAATTAAGTCGTACCAGAAAATATATTTGAACTCATATATATCTCTGTCATAGTCAGCCACACGCAGCTGTGATGAATCTCCAAACCAGACATAATTATGGGAGGAAAGGTTTTGTTGAAACTACAGATTGAGGGGAAATTCCGTGGCAGTGAAAGACTGATCCTCTTTCACAGGTCCGAGCAGAGAGAAAAACCCATCACCTACACCACACACACAGAACAGGGAACAGGTAGGAGGGGCCAAGGAGAGAATTTCTTCCCCTTTCTATAGCCTTAGGGTGGGGTCTTACAATCCTTCCCCAGACTTAATGGCTTCCCCAGTCTCTGGAATTTCCTTCCTGCATGGCCCACACAGGAAAGGATGTTTACTTCCAGCTTCTTTGAGCTTCTTGACATCCTGCCCCTTGCTGAGAGGCTGCCTTCCTGTGAACATCCTCAGAGACCCACCCGAGATAATTAAAAAGATCCAAGTTGACAACAAAACCTACCCATCACAATCACAAAGGAATATAGTGCCTTCCGTGTATTGAGAGTCAGCTGCGTGCCAAACATTCTGCTAAGAATTTTGGATCCATCAAGTTATCCAATCACCCCATCCACTCAATCAATTGGACAGCTATTATCTCCATATTAGAAATGAGAAAATAGGCTCAGAGAAACTTACTAAATGAAATCATGTGACGCCATTTGCTAGGACAAAAATTAGAACTTAAAATTGGTGGAATGAGTTTTCTGTCCCCATACATTTGTCACATTTATCCCAAATCCCAGCCTGGTCCTCATCTTCTCCTTAGAGGGAAGTGTTAATGACGTCATCGTGGTATGCTTCTCCCTAATGGGTCAACGGGGTCAGAAAAGGCCTTGGCAACTGGATCCTTGACTTCACGGCATGAACTCTGGAGCTCTGCCTTCTACGTCCACTTTGCAGGATGTCACCTAACTGTGTTCTGTGTTGTCACATCTTTACATGGGAGTGATGGAGATGGATTTCCCAGGATACTTGTGTGGTGGTCACATTCCTGCCTTTCTCACAGGGTGTGTGAGCAATTGAATGTGCTGGGGATATGTTGGCTGAGAATGCTTGTCTGGAATTTCAACATACTCCAAACATTGAGAAGTAGAGTCGGGAGAGTCGCAGCTCTGGAGGCCTTCCTGGTGGCCAACACAAAGGATGACCCTACCTCAAACCAGGTGGAAGGAGATGAGCAACAGCCCAAGGTCCTCCTCTGACCTCCACATGTACCCTGTGACACACACATGCCCCCCACTTATACTCAAACACACAGCACACACACATGAAGAAACTTGGTGCTTTTCAGTGTCTTTAATGTCCAAATGTTGTGTTTTCTAACCTTGATAGCTTCATGGCTTAAGAAAAAGTTCTTATCAGGTTTTATTTCTAAAAATCTTATTTTATTGGATTTTTTCCTTATTACATCTAAGGATATTTAGGAATATAATCTCTGTTTGGTGTTTTTTTTTGGAGGGGGGATGAAAGATTGAGCATTGAGAAATATGTGACAAATCCCAGGGCTTGGAAGAATTAACAGAATAAGGTCCAGAACATTCCCCATGGAAATCAAATGTAAACAGTAAGCTTGGTTGAACATGCGTATTGCGTCATTCATTTTATGTATTCATTTATTTATTTAATAATTTTGCTGGTTTCTTTTCTTTACAGACTTGTCCCGTTTATTACAACTAAAATGTGAACAGGAAAGAACTGGCAGGCATTTAAAAATGACCATGGCTGGCGTCTCCTCAGACTCTGATAAACCTTATACGGTACCAAAGTCAGTCACTATGGTAATGATTAGTTACTTCCCAACCCTGCTGTAACCTGGCCACCTCCATACATTGAAAACATACTTTATAAGTTTTGCCACCACAGTCATATTGTGGAGGATCCATATGGCGCCCCGCAGAGAATGATGGGATGAATAAGGGACCCACAGAAACAGCCATTCAATCAATACAGGATAAGCCAGGGTGAGAGAAACCAACGATTTTCGACACAAAGACCCCTAAACTCACAACATACTCACCCACCACAACTTAGGGAACTGAGCAGAAGAGGGGATGGAAAGATTGTGAGAGCCGTTGTAGGGGAGAATATCAGAGGCATGGCACCCCTCAGTAACAACACACTTGGGCCAGGAGGACC
>PVHP010016058.1:0-36462 GCA_004024765.1 Zapus hudsonius | reverse complement strand
CTCTAGTCTCACTCTTTCTGTCAAGCAGATTCCTCAGACCAGATGGTGGCAAGCACTCCACACTGCCATTGTCAACAGTCCATTAAGCCAGCCATGAATATCATCAGAAGGAATCTCTCAAGGGAGAGGGTCCCGAGCGCGTCCCTCCGAGAGCGCACTGGGGAGCACTCACTATCTGCGCCGACAGTAGGCGTCTGTTAGCCAGCTCCATTGCTTCAATGTTGAGAGTTTCATCGATTTCCTTGTTACAGTCTGGACACTTCACCTTCTGATGGTCTGTTATTTCTTGATTCAACTGAACAAAACGAATGGAAAAAAATTCATGAATAGTATCATTTTGTTTAGCAGAAACCTCAAGCAATTATCATAGCAGTTTAGTTTGAAAAGCGATAGACTATCTAGATGCCGTAGAAAAGTGTTCAAATAGCGTTTGCTCAAATGTCCTAACCACTGTTCCGTTTGATGGGAAACCAGGTAATTGCCAGCTGTGGGGGAAAGGAGTTCACTTTCCCTTCCTACTCTTAAGAGCTCACAAAAGCTAGTCTGCGCGCGATCACACTCTGTTCCCTGGAGTGCCAACTGTTGGAAATGTCCACACTTCCTCAGCCCCCACCATCTGAACTGGGAGAACTGGGCAGTGAGCTGAATTTCCACTGCTCAGCATGTCTGCTGCAGTTAACATATGACAACCACTGGCTGGCATTACTGATAAACCTGCCTGTGACTTAAAGTACGAAATATGGTGAATTAAGATTTATGGCCTGATTTATCTTTGTGGCAATCAATTTAACTTGAAAGGATTAGAGAGACACTGCGTGCTTACTGCATATGGATTCTGAAGCACAATTGCCTTTTCAACTACGCTCCAATCGGCATTAGCAAGATCTTTGTCAAACTTGAGTGTCAAGGCTGTAGATTTGGTTAGCTCTTGAAAGTGTTGAAACGTATAGTAAACTGATTTATGTTTTGTGGATGTGACATCGTGAAGACCTTTGAGGCAAACAGAACATCTTATTACAATAGGAACACACAATTTTGATATATATCATAAGTTTTCTTTCATTCTTTATCAACACCAAACATTTTTAGACACTAAAGATTTGACATAAACTGTCTAACAATTTTTCGACAACTCTTAAAACAAAACAGTAATAGTTAATATTTATAATATTCACTATTTATTGCATGCTTGCTGTATTTATATTGAGGATATTTATTGAATGCTTACTATGTTCTGGGAAAAACATAGCCTGGCATTTTATATATACTAAGGTTTTTCATGACCTTGATCAACAATTATGGTGGGTCCTCTTCCCCCAATGTATAGATGAAGAAACAATAATAGAGCTGTTGTGGTTCATGTAATTTGTTGTCTTGACTGAACCACAGGGTACCTAGATCATTGGCTAGGCAATGTTCTAAATATGTCCGTGTGGGTGTTTTGGGGTGAGAATGAAATATAAATGGGGCTGCAATCAGTCCCAGCGCTCGCCTCATTCTATCTGCTGGCAGATTGAATAAAAATAAAGGCAAAATGAGAAAGAATGTACTTTCCCTGCCTGATGGAATTTGAGCTGCAGTGCTGGTCTTCTGCCTGTGGACTTGGACTAGAACTTACACCCCTGACTCTCTTGGGTCTAAGGGATTCACACTGAAGTTCTTGGAACTCAGCCAACTAAGCCCATGTGAAGAATTACCAGCATTATTATTCGTCAAGGTTCACATTTCTCAAACCTTTCTCTGTCCTTAAGCACACACAGCCTTTGGCTTCCTTGGGAAAGTAGCATGTGCTATGTCATCATTGTATTTTGCATGTGGCTTATTTATTTGAATATGAATCTGAGTAGTGCCTTATTTGATGTGTACAATTTGTTTCTTTTCCCTCCAATGTGAGCTCTATCAGCTTAGACATCTTACCCCAGTGGAGTGCTAAAGGAATATCATCTAGGAGGCATTTAATAGAAGTCTGTTGGATAATTGTATGAGCTTATACTACTATCTCAGTTACACTAGACTAATGTAAATAAGTAAATAAGCTTATGGATCTTGAAAGGAATATGGCGTGGTGGCGTACACCTTTAATCTCAGCACTCGGGAGGCAGAGGTAGGAGGATCACCTTGAGTTTGAGGTCAGCCTGAGACTACATAGTGAATTCCAGATCAGCCTGGGCTACAGTGAGACCCTACCTTGTAAAACCAACCAACCAAACAAAAAGCTTATTTGGCCTGAACCATTAGTATGCTTTTGCATATAGATTCAACTATTGACTTGGACTTATATGGGTTCTTTCTTATGTGGACATTTTGGGGTACATTTTGAATATGTTTCTCTTTTCTTAGAGTAGTAAACAGGAAGGCTTACCTAGTCTAGCAACTGCTGCTGGCAAAATGAATCTATGGACAATCAGGGTGATTAAGCATACTGTCACACCATGAAATAATACCTAGAGATGAAAGATGGGAGGTAAGTATTCAGAATGATTCATTACATTCTATATTTACCACTGTAGATTGAACTAGGCTGTACTGTGTTAATAGATGATTCCATATCATACTTCTCATGCTATTGGTAGGTTTATTATTTCATCTCTCTCTTTTCCTCTCCTTATCTCCTTCCCTTTCTCCCAGCTCTCTGGGCTCATTCGTGCTAAGCATGTATCTTATCACTGGGCTCCAACCTCTGCCCTATTATTTCATGTTTCTAATTGTTGTTTGCATCTAGGAAAACAATTTGGTTTTGTATACTTTATATACATTTCATGATGTAGCTGAGCTCACTTATTAGTGCTATAGTTATTTAGCACATGATAATCTTATCATAACCAGGGCCAGAAGTCTGCCAGCACTGACATCTTTCTAAATGTCCCTGAAGCCTTCTAATGTACATTTCAGCTTCAGGACCATTAGCTTCGTTTCACAGTAATAAGTGTTAACACTTTCATAGTAAGCATACAGTATAATAGCCAGACTTACTTAATTCTCAATACAACTACAACTACAGTTTGGCATGTCTTTGAAGATACTATTTATGCCTGAGTGACTATTTCTACCTGAGTGCCTCTCTGTAAATATATAGTAAGTTATATATATATACATAATATGTAAATATATAGTAAATTATTATAAAGTTTAGCTAGACAGGATTAAGAAGAGTACTGTTTTCTTTCCGGCTAGTTATTACTAGTGTGTTATCTTATTTAATGATTTATACTAAGGTCTGATTTCAAAGCAAGGCTACATAGCAGGTAATCAATACCACTATCTTATTGTCACACTGGAACTCGTATTTATAAAAAGCAATAGAGCCATCCATAAGGAGGTTTGCTTGCTTGATATGAAGAACAAATAAATGAAAACAACTGAGTGCATGGTTTTCAAGAGGTACTATTTAATGCCATTTATAAATTTTAATTCCTTCCCTCGCCACCATAGCCTTGGGAGAGAGGCTGGGGATTAATAGGATGGATGAGGAAGAAAGGTCCCTGATCTTGGTCTTCCAAGTCTTGCAATCATTGCAAAATCCCTCCCACAGCACCCACATACAGTTAGCCATTTCATCCCCCAAATCATAGTTTGAACACAAAACAACACTTTCATCAATTGCTCAATTAAAAAAATACAGCCAGGTGTGGTGGTGTGCGCCTTTAAGCCCAGCACTTAGGAGCAGAGGTAGGAGGATCGCCATGAGTTCAAGGGCAGCCTGAGACTACAGAGTGAATTCCAGGTCATCCTCTGCTAGAGACCCTACCTTGAAAGTAAAGAAAAGAAAATATAGTTTGTTTACTTGTGATTTTTCCCGATCAGAACCAAAAGTATGATCAGAGTAGGCAAAGAAAAGGGCCATATTGATGTTTGGTGTCCCTTTCATTTCACTCCACACCATGATGAATGCGGAGCGCCAGGTGAACCCGTGACCAAGCCGAGACAAAATGGGACTCATTAGGAGAAAGATCAGAAGTCTAAAAGACAGAACAAGTTTTCAAAAGGTATGCTTGCCATGGAAATATCTCATTACCTATTATATAAATATATTAAATATATTTTTTATTAAATATATATTGTACAGTTTTGATTCTATCATATCCCTACATATTGCCTGTGGAATTAATAGCTCTCAAACAAATGAACCATTTTTTTCACACACTGTTGGCCTGGTGCCACAAGAAGGCAGATAGTTCCCCAGAGAGGAATATGCCAAGAAAATAGCATTGTTCTCTCTTTCTTTCCAGTAGGTGAATGATATCACACTGGCTGGTACTTCCTAAGGTGAGAAAGAAAAGTGAATGACAATTTGTAGATATCGTGTGAACCCTGCCAAGAAGTAGCACAAACACAGTAAAGAGGAAATAAGAGGAAAATGGCTTTCCCTTCTTTTTCTTCAGATTTTAGTCTTGCTAAATTTGCCTGATATGGAGCTCTTTTTCATTTCATTGTCATGACATTCATAATTTAAAAAAATATTTTATTTATTTCCAAGGAAGGGGGAGCGATGGTCACACCACTGCAAATAAACTCCAGATGCATGCACCACCTTGTGCAATCTGGGGAATTAAACCTGGGTCATCAGGCATTGCAGGCAAGCGTCTTAACCACTGAGCCATTTCTTCAGCCACCAGCATTCGTAAATTTTATATCGATTTTATCTAATAATTTGGGACTGACTTCCATTGACTTTGCATTAGCAGCATTCATAATAAGCCAACTAATTTTCCTATGTGTAAATAAAATGTTGGTACTGGGGTGACAGATGGCTGAGAGGCTCCAGTCATGGCTGGCTTCCCTCCAGTATGTCATTTCCTTTCCAGTTGCATGAATTATTTAAATTATTAAAACTGAAAAAGTTATTAAAGCCAAAAAGACATTTACAAACAGGACTCCCTTATGAGTTTAATAAGCTATTTCTAATTATAGCTTTGAATTCATAGAAATTATATTACACAATGAAAAGATACAATTAACTTCTAAAACCTTATAGAGAAATGGAAACTCTAAATGAATCTGCCAAATAACCTTCATAGATCCTTAAAGATTTTTTCTTCTTTCTAATCTTCAGATATTTACATAGTGTTTGCATTGCTTTGATATTCAGTTAAAAAACTTAGAAAACTGCTGAACATTAATTTGCTTATAATTATTGAAAGGTTGGAGTTAACTGTTCAACCTGAATGATAGCATTACATTATTTTAAAAGATGATCTTCAGATATTACCTTCCTTCCTGTTAATGAAAAACTCAAATGCCATTCTTACCTTAAAACAATGAGTGTGAAGTAGATGTTTAGTGAATAATATAGATCAGAAAATGATATATGTAAATATGCTTGGGTGGGGATTAGAAGTCCGATGAAAGTAAATACCATGAGAAAAGCGACAAATGATAGACAATTCCAGAATCTGTATGTTTTTTTAAAAAAATAAAATATAGTTAGAGTTAATATAACGTTTATTGCAAAGCTTATCAATAAGAGACAATATTATCAACAAACTAACGATGAATGAGACATTTATCAATTCTCTGTAAGTATTAAAAGGAACAGTTTAAAGAAAAAAAATCACTAAGCCAAGTAACAATTCTAAGGAAATTTCAATGGATTTGTTTGCATAAGTTAATGTCTCTTTTTTCAATTGCATTTGAAATAAATATTTAGAGTGTAGTTATGCTCAACATAACAACCCAAACATCTAGACATAACTGATATTGATTGTAAACTAATTTCTTTAGGAAGAGCTCAAAATCACTAACTTTTAAAAAAACACTAAAATTTGGGTCTGATGTGCAAGGTGCCGAAATAAAGCTGTTGCCTAAAGTTACGCTGGTGTTCAAGAAATGGGAATGAATATTTCTCCCTGCCAGCTTTATGGGGAGTGATCAAAAATGAGGAATTACATACTTGAAGATGTACGATTTGATATTTTATTATATAATATAAAATTTGTCTATATAACATACGTTTATTCATGAAATGACAACCAATACTTTCACATGTGCTCATTCTGAATGGGCCCAGTGTTCTTTCTGCATGTGATGATATAGGCAACCAGCATAACACCATGCTGCTTGGTCCTTGTAACCACCAGACTTATTAGCCAAATAAAATGTATATATTTGTCACCCAGCCTTATGGGTTTTGCTACTGTAATACCCAATGCACTAAGACAGTCATGACACACACTCCTTTGTACTGGTAAACGTGGTTTGTTTTATTGATCTTGGTCTATAGTTTTCTTTTACTGTAGAATGTCTGGATTTAATATCAGATCTGATTACATTAGATGAGGATGAATGACAGAGCCAAATTCCAAACCTATTCAATAGACACGTGCGTGTTTTCATGTGTGCACGTGCATGGTTGCATCTGGTTGTGCAACAATTTAGGCACAGAAAAAGAGCTTCTGAATATTCATTAAAAGTTCTTTATTTTGTTTGGCGATTGTAAGTTTTTCCAATAAGTCGAGAACCTCTAAGGCTAACAATTGATCACAATCCTCTCTTTACAATATTAGTATCGTGTGCGCGTGTGCGATTAGATGTAGGTATCTGTCTTAAGTTTATTCTCCAATGCTGCACAGCCAATAGCTCCAGTGGGGGTGGGTGATGATGCCCTCAGGAGACATGAATTTGACATGAGTGAAAGCTTGTACAAACTGGTAAGGAAATCGGTTCTATTTTGGCAATTTCTTTCCAACAAGATAACACATGAATAGAAACATGCGTGGCAGCCACTCATACAAATATGTCAGGGAAGCACGTTGCAAGAATGGTTACAGGTCCAAACAGGAGAGCACATTTGGCACGGATGAGGAAACTGCGAGTGATCAGTATCCTAGGATAAGAATGAAAGTGGAAGAAACTAACCACAGAGGCAGTGGGGACACAAGTCACAGCTCTGCCATTGTAACAGCTCTATTCATGGTGGTAAGAAGATGGAGTCACCCTGGTTTCACAGTGGTCTGAAGACAGACAAAGTCAGCATAGAAGGTATGTGGGCAAACAAGGGGAGATGGATTATGAAAAGTCTGCATGGCTGTGGGGTTGTTTCTTAGAACTGGGGAAAAGTATGTGAGGGTGGAGATGTCTTCTCTCTCAGACAGCAGAATAAACCTGCTGATGTTTAGATAAATTATAGGACAACTCATCACTATTATCCTTGATTTCTGCCAGCTTGAGAAGAAGTTGACACATGTCGTATTTTACACAGGTTCCTGAAATGGAGATTCCCTGGTGATTACGTCAGAGGGTACCTGGGGTGAGAAGGGAGGCATGGGAGGGAGACGGTTCAGAGACTGAGAGTCAGGAGGTTAGAAGGATCAACTGTGTGCCATGCACTTTGTTAGGAATAGTGGAAAAGGAGAGAGAGAGATACACAGAGACAGAGAGAGATACACAGAGAGACCACAGAGAGAGACAGAAACAGAGAGAGAGAATGAGAGACTGAGAGAGAAAGGGCCCCAAATCTTCACAAATGCAGAGCTGAGTGACAGGGCTAGCAGAATCAAGGCGAGCTCAATGCCTGCGAGGTTCCACATTTTGCCATGACTGAGAAGGTTGTGATGTTAGGGAGGGTTTTTAGAGGAGTAGCTCCCATGTCAGTATCTTCCTTATGCCATATAGCTGACGCTATTACTGTAATTTCATAGCTTCCATTGTCTGGAACAAAGTGAACATACTCACTCCAGAAGAAGTGCTTCAACTCCTGGTTTAAAACTTGTCGAATTTAAAAAAAGCCCCATGATGGCTAGAGTAAAGATTCCAGACAGTCCGGTCATCTCACCTATTTTTAAAAGGGAAATCGAGTGTTCATTTCAACTGTGACACCAAGTTGACCAGAGCTGAAACTACAGAGACAGCACCCCACCAGCCTCCTCTCCCATTTTCAGCTTTTATCACCACCACATAAGACCCACACCCAGCTGGGTAGGAAAGTCTATACTGGGGACCTTTTACAGCTTGCGCTTCTGATCACTGTCAGCTCACAGAATTCATAGACTCTCATGCTTCAGAGGAACTATGCCCTGGAGAACTGTGCATGGCCGAGAACCACTTCTGATATTTCCTTCTCGGAAGACGGCCGAAGACAGAAATACTTTATCATGGGAACAAGGAATCAGACACAGCAGAGTGGATCTCTTCCCTCAGTAAAATTTTTTGTTTCATTTAATATGGAGGACTGAAAATTATAGAAAACTCTTCATAGGTCTTCTGTTATCTATCATTCCTATGAAAATCTAAATAACATAATAATATAGAGAGATTATGCTTTTTGAAGGAGAGAACATTAATAATCCTATTGCTAATATTTCAGGTGTACTTTTAAGGGATTTTGGGCTGGGATTGCTTTCAGGCAGAGTACTGGATTTGCTTAGAGAGAAATAATGGAGCACGCTACTTAACCACTAAATGAGAACCACGAGGCAGCCATGCTTGAAGGATGCTACCAGAGACAAACGGTGAAAATTAAGCAGGAAGGACATAAATCATTAAGCCCCCTGATATGACTTGCCCTGGGAGTTACCCTTTCCTCATCCTCAGGAAAATTCAGAACCAGACATGTGTATTCAGGCATAGATAGAGGAGGTCATGAGGAAATAAAAATTTGAAAGTTCTGCAAGTCACAAGGTGCTTGCATTTTCATAAAATTTCTGTAGAATTGAGGATTTAATATAATTAGGCGAAAATTCTTCAAGAGGCACAGAGTTCCCAGTGAACTTCCATGATGTAGGTCCATCGTGGATGGATATTCAGTTTCAAAAACCACAATAGGGATTCCACAGCTATGACAGGTCTGTGATAGGTTTCCTTGCTCAGTGTTTAACAGACCTTGTTCTAGTTAACAAATGAGAATTAAAATATTGTTCTTGAAGTTAAGGAATATTCTGAGGATGGGACTTTTGTCAAATATGGAAGTGCCATGCACATACATAAATACATCTTGGGCTTGGTTCTTGGGGACCGCTTTGGTCTCTTTGGTTTACTCTGTATTCTTGTGTTTCAACAGCTGTATTTTGATTACTATAAACTTATTAAATGTTTTATACATGACTGATAGGGAAAGTTATCCACAGGGGGGAAAAGCCTATTCTCACACATTCATTTTTCTTTTTCCTTATTTGTCTTTTATTTAGTGCTTAAGATAAGGTCTCAAGGGTGGCCTTGAACTTGCTGTGTACCTGAGGATGACCTTGTCCTCCTGCCTTTACTTCCCTAGTTCTGAGATTATAGGCATACACCTCCACCACCAGCTAGGCATTCATTTTTTCTGAGTGAACTTTTCAACTATTATTAAAATAAAAATTTAAAACTAAAAAATTCTATTGTTTATTTAGATTGTGATTAAATTTCAATTTAATTTAATTAAATTCTAGAGACAGACAATTAGAATACTGTATATATTTTCATTTTTGTTCTGGAAATGGTATCAAGACAGAATCAAACACTCAAGTTTGCCATTTTTGATTCATGTGCTAAGAAGGATTTGTGGACACATGTGCTGGGAACAGGTCAAGTCCTGTCATTAGAACTTGTTAGGTGATGGTGAAATCAGAAAAACACACACAGACACATGCCAGGATCTTTTTCTATTGCGAATGAATGCCAGAACACATACTTTTAGTGTCTGGGTTGACATGGGTGTTGGTCTCTAGGCCCCAAGATATCTGCTATCAACATAGTAATAATATATGCATTAAGCCAAATGAGTGTGAAGGATATTTTACATTATGTTATTTGTTATTTCACCAAATTCTGTCCTGGTATTCTTGTTTCTAAAATGCCCACTGAGTCATCTTAACTTTAAAAATGTTTAATTTTTTTTGGTATTACCTTAAATCTTATTAATTGATGTTAGAGGAGACTATATTTGTTAGAATGTTTTTGATAGCAATTTAAGTATATACATTTATGCTAATACATGAGAAACTTACCCCCACCTGAGTGATGATTCCCTCATCACTTTGGTTCATTAACTTACCCATTGTGTTATACTTGGCTTAATTATACTGATGGATTGATTAGGAATCTTTAAGATGCAATGTAGTGCCTTTCAGTTTTCAGATAGGGAAACAATCCATTATCTTATTCTAGCATTTCTAAAGTTCTCTATTTCAGTTTATTCAAATTTTATAAATCTCAGTTAACTTTGTAACTTTTTTGAGAGTTCACAGCAGCTTTATTTATAATCACCCACATTGGAAATGACCCAAGTTCTTCAGTGGTGAGTAGATAAATACCCTGTGGTACCTCTGTCCTACTGAATAGTACTCAACTATGAAAAAGAATAAAATACTGATGCACGCAACTTCAATGGATTACAAAAGCATCCAGCCAAATGAGGGATGCCATTCAGCAAAGGTTAAATGTCATTTGATTCAAGATTTAAGACATTCTTTTTTAAACATTTTTATTGGCTTAAAATTATATATATTAACACCACAATATGCTCAGTATCATAGGTTCTTAGATAAAGCCATTGAATCCATGATGACATTCCCTCTTATGCATTTGTCATTCTCCCCTAATGACTCTTACATCCTTAAAGAGATAGCTATAGAAATAGAGAACAGATCGGTGTTTGCTATGGGTGAAAGGGAAAGGTGTTATTTCAAGGAATTCTTGGGGGTGCTATGTGTATTCTGTGTGTGTGTGTAGAATATATGCAGATGTCACACATACATGTGTGTAGAGGCCAGAGAAGCATTCTTCCCTTGTCACTTATCCATGTTCTTCCTTGACACAGGGTCAACAAAGCCCAGCAGTTCTCCCATGATCCCAGGCAGGCTGGGGCTGCAGATGTGTGTGTGACTGCACATCTTTTTATGTGGGCTCTGGGGAGTCAAACTCGGCAGTCTCCTGCCCAAGGCTTAAGCAACAAGCATTCCCCAGCCCCTCTTCCATAGCTTGATTATGGTAGTGGTTATGCAAATACATACTTGCATTAAAATAGAGAGTTGGGGCTGGAGAGATGGCTCATCAATTAAGGTGTTTGCCTGTAAAGCAGAGGGACCTGAGTTCAATTCCCCAGTGCCCAAGTAAAGCCAGATGCACAAGGTGGTGCATGCATCTGGAGTTCATTTGCAGTGGCTGGAGGCCCTGGCGGGCCCATCCTTTCCATCTGCCTCTTTCTCATTCTCTCTCAAATTAATAAAATATTTTTTAAAAAAACTTAGTTGTATACAAAATGTCAAATTAGTTGTGTATTAATCTAAAAAAATAACATAACCCCCTACCCCATGGACTGATCCAGACTGCCCATGGAGGAGGAAATCCAACTGACTGGGGAAAGGGAAGAGGGAAATAGGGGAATTGGTGACATCAGCACATTATTCTCTTATTAAGTGTATCTAATTATGGATAATAAAATTTTAAAAAATGTAAAAAAAAGGATTTTCCATGTTGGCTTTAACACATAGTACCCAAAGACTTTTTTAAAGTGTGCTTTTAACATAAAAGTAATGTCTTGGTTATCCAAGCTACCCCTTATTCATCGATATTGTATACATTTTGGCCAGTGTAAAATAATCAAATTTTCAACTCACTCACTTCTGGATTATTTATATAAACATATCCTGAGGTTGTTTTTAATTAAAATTATCTTATATCCAGGTATCAAACACTCTTGCTATCTTACATTATTAATTTACTGTTTTCTTTTTTGAATATTTGTTTATGAGAGAGAGAGACAGAGAGAGAAAGAGAGAGAGAGAATAGAGAATGGGCACACCAGGGCCTCCTGCCACTACAAAAGTACTCCAGATGCATGCACCACTTTGGATTTATGTGAGTACTGGGGAATTGAACCCAGGCCATCAGGCTTTGTAATCAAGAATCTTTAACCACTTAGCTATCTCTCCAGCTATAATTCACTGTTTTCTATATATTATAAACTTTTGTAACAAACATAACCATTTTTTCTTTTACAATATGTATAAATTTATTTTGCCCTACTGCTTTACCTAGAACTCCCACTCATTTTAAATAGTAATAATAAATAGTAAAACTACTGTCTTATTCCTACATGTGACAGAAAGACCTACTGTAGGTTTGATGAGTCAGCATTCTCTGCCAGGCCAACTCCTGTCAGAGGAGCTGAGCTGAACATGACTCTGAGGTGTGTCAGAAAACAGTGACTTGGCTCATTACCAATACCCGCCATAGTTCTCTCAAGAAACAAGTGTGGGAAGTGGACTAATAATTGACAGATTTTCCAATACTTAGTCTTTGTTATCATTAACTTCTGTTTTAATTTTTTTGATCTACGGTTGATCAAGAAAACATATTTATAAGCAATTAGAATGATTATTTTTCAGTAGGTAATATTTAACATAATTGTATTATGTATAAATAATGTTTGGGATGTTAAAATATTTTTATTTTTTGAGAGACAGAGAAATCGATATATAGATATATACAAAGATATATACAGAGAGAGAGAGAGAGAAAGAGAGAGAGAGAATGTGAGTACTGGTGTAGCAGGGTTTTTGCTGCTACAAGTCCAGACACATGGGCCACTTTGTGTGTAAGGCTTTATCTGGATGCTGGGAAATTGAACCCAGGCCATAAGGCTTTACAAACAAGTGCCTTCAGCTGCTGCACCATCTCTCCAGCCTCTTGTTTGACATTTTAAAATGGTCTACAGGCTGAGTCATCCTTATGTGTTTACAGAAGAATGGTTATAGGACCAACACTCCCATGTAGCACAAACTGAGATTATTCAAGTCACTTACATAAACTAGAGTGGTATTTGGATATAACTCATGTATCCATAGCTTTTCATATGGATAAGTCCATATAACTCCAGATAATTATAAGACCTTCCACAATGTAGATGGTGTGTAACTAGTGGGTATGCTGCAATGTTTGGGGAGTAACGATAAGAAAAGAGACTGGACAGAGTCAAGATAGACATATATTCAATCCACGGCTTCATGCTGGGGAACCAGAA
Source organism: Zapus hudsonius (assembly GCA_004024765.1). Taxonomy (NCBI): domain Eukaryota; kingdom Metazoa; phylum Chordata; class Mammalia; order Rodentia; family Dipodidae; genus Zapus; species Zapus hudsonius. Next base: position 23,525 of record PVHP010016058.1, on the reverse strand, counting down.
AATATGGAAAACCCATTATATCTGTAAAGGATATACATTCTGATTAGGGGAGTAAAACTCATTATGTATCTTATAAACCAATCGTGTAATTTATGATTTGAACCTTTTTAGCCTTAATTATTTTTTGCCCAATTGTTTATAAAATTCATTCTCTCGAAAAGGCATAATAAAGTACTTATGGTAATTGTGGTTTGGGCAAATTCTTTGCTTCACACTTATAGTTCTCTTCAATATATTGACACATTGTCCTTTAGATACAGATATCCACATTTTTGTGTCTTTTGGTAGATTATGTCAATGCAAATATTCTAGTTGTAAAGTATATTTTTGTAAACTTTTCTGGTATGCATTGTCCTGGGATAAATTGTTTATCTTGAACATTTCTGTTATTTAATTTTAGGTAAAGACCCCTTACTTACAAATATAAAAGATGAAGTATAGAAGTGAAAACATGAGACTTATATGGTTGATATCATCCCCAAAAATATTGGACATCCACAATTGAATCAGACAAGTACTGAAAATTCCTAAGAAAAAGCTTTGTATACCATATTTCCAAATCGTGGTCATGACATGTTGGGCTGCAGAAACAAAGGGAGAAAAAATGAAAAATCATTAATAGAACTTTCTTTCTTTCTTTCTTTCTTTCTTTCTTTTTTTCTTTCTTTCTTTCTTTTGTATTGAGATGGGGTCTCACTCTAGCCCAGGCTGACCTGGAATTCACTATGTAGTCTCAGGATGGCCTCGAACTCATGGCAATCCTCCTACCTCTGCATCCTGAGTGCTGGGATTAAAGGCGTTCGCACCATGTCTGACATTTGCCTTTCATTTTAAGTCATATTCTATATCAACTTTCCTTTATGTTATTACTTGATAATTAGCTTGTTGTTGCAGTGAAAACTGGAGTGCAGATATCCTTTCAAAGTATTGATTTCAGTTTCTGTGGACATGTACCCAGAAATGAGCTTGCTGGACTCTACATATAGGTTCTTAAGTATCCTTATACTGTTTTCCCTAATGGATGTATCAATTTACATTTGTGCCCACACAGTACAAGGATTTTATCTTCTCTACATACTCACCAACACCTGTTATCTCTTCTATTTTAATAATCTCATTGTAAATTTTCTTTCCATAATTAGTGGCCATATATTTTTCATGTACCTATTGTACCTTTGTATGTCTTCTTTTGAGAAATGTTTGTTCAAATACATTACCCATCTTTTGAGTATTTGTTTCCAAGATATAGGACTAACCTGGGTTTCCATCGATAGATGAATAAAGGAATGTGTTATATAGCTACTATACAGGAATAACATTCATCCTTTAAAATCAAATAGATTCTGACACTTGCAACATGGATGAACTTACAAAACATTTTGCTGAGTGTTATAAGCCAGGTACAGAAAGAAAAATACCTTAGAATCTTTGTTATCTGGGGAATTAAACAAAATTGAACTCAAAAGCAGAGACAGTAGTGGTTACTAGAAGCTATGGGGGAGGTATAGAGAGAGGAGATGGGCACCTGTTGATTAAAGGTTACATATAGACAAGAGGTGCACATTTTGAGATATATAGCATAAAATTATACTTGGCATTCATGCATTGTATATTTCAAAATTAACTAAAGTAAATTTCAAGTGTCTCACCATAAAATATTAAAGTTAGCAAGGTAATGGACATGTTAATCTATTTGACTTAATCATTCCACATTGTATTTTTTAATTTTTAAAAATATTTATTCATTTGCAAGGAGAGAGAGTAAAAAGAGAGAGATAGAAAGAGACACAGAGAGAATGGGAACACAGCGCCAGGGCCGCCAGCTGCTGCAAAGGAACTCCAGATGCATGCACCACTTTGTGTATCTGGCTTTTCACTGGTACTGGGGAATCAAACCCAGGTCATAGCGCTTTGAAAGCAAACACTTTAAAGGTTGAGCCAACTTTCCAGCCCTTGAAATAAATTTTCAATGCTCAAAGTCACATTTGGTCAGTCTGAACGCTACCTTCATTCACTAATATTAATTTAGTACCTACTGTGTGTCAAACGGTGTTATCTTGTATGACAAACGATAGGTCCAAGATTGATGAAACAAAGATTCTACATCTAACAAAATATGACAAGAGAAAAAGAAAAAGAAAAAGAGTCCATGTGGTTTGGATGATAACTCTCCCAGACAGGCTCATGTTTTGAACCCTTGTTAGTGAGCTTACAGTGAGTGAGTGCTGTTTGGAGGACGTGGAGCCTTTAGGAGGGGGGGTCTTGCTGGAAGAAGCAGATCACTAGGCAGGGGCCTTTGAAGGCTATAACCATCCCTGGTTCCCTCCTAGCCCCTGCTTCCTGACCTAACACTATCGGAATGGTCCTCCAGGGCACGTGAGTTCTATGCATGCAATTGGCCAATACCTCCTGTCACTGAAGTGTGAGGAGGAAGCACCACACAGGAAATGGATTAAAAGTATCTTTTCCTGAGCTGGAGAGATGACTCAATGGTTAAGGTGCTTGCCTTCAAAGCCTAAGGACCTGGGTTTGATTCCCCAGTGTCCAAGTAAAGCCAAATGCACAAAGTGGCTCATGCATCTGGAGTTCCTTTGCAGGAGCTAGAGGCCCTGGTGTGCCCATTCTCCTCTCTCTCTCTCTCTCTCTCTCTCTCTCTCTCTCTCTCTCTCTCTCTCTCTCTCAGTAAATAGTAAGTATTTTTTAAAATGTCTTTCTCATTAAGAGAAATAGCTTTTCTCCTTTAAAGAAAAATAGGTTTTGATAGCCACCATGTCTGCTGAGTAAATGTGTTCAGCTAGGAAAAGCATCAAAACAAATTCATTATTACTTCCACCATTTTTAAACCTCTATCACCCAAGTTCATTAAGATAAGAACTGAGTATAAAAACTCTTGTTAGTTTTCCTTATTATGAAATATATAATATATTCAAAGAGTAACACAAGTCAAATAGATGCATATGATTAAAAATTATTTACTCTGAAAACTTATCAAACATTTAAAAAAATATTTTATTTATTCATTTTCAAGCAGAGATACAGAGAGAGAAAGTGAGAGAGAGAGAGAAAAAAAGAGAGAGCACCAGGGCCACCACCTTGTGGGTCTGGCTTATGTGGGTCCTGGGGAATTGAACCCGGGGCCTTAGGCACTGGAGGCAACTGCCTTAACCTCTGAGCCATCTCTCCAGCCCTCAAGCATTTTTTTTTACATGGGGGAAATTTATCATACAAAGTCTTAATGGTTATACAAAGAAGTTGAGTCCAGGGGGGTGGCCCACCGCTGTAATCCCAGTGTTCAGGAGGCAGAGGTAAGAGGATCACTGTGAGTTCAAGGCCACCCTGAGACTACATAGTGAATCCCACCCAGGTCAGCTTGGGCTAAAGCAAGACCCTACCTCAGGGGATGAGGGGAAGAAGTTAATTGTTCCTTCACCTCCAGCAGAGTTCATTACTTATAGTTTCCTCGCTTGTCATCAAAACTCTGTGGCAATATTGCAATATGGAATTGGAGGAGGCTTTGTCTACTCTGCTAGGGACTGAGCTCATAGGTCCTAGAATAGTACCTACACTAAACAACTGATGAGTGAATTCATGAATAAACCTCTCCATCAGTGTCTTCTTTTACCACTTTTCCTTTTTACCCCTTTCCAGTGAATATCAAAGAGTTCTTCTTGGTTAGCTGTAGATATAATTTCTGATGTATACTAGAAATTCTCTGGTTAATACGTCATCATATTTCAAATATTGCTAGGTATAACAATGGACTGGGTTTAAAACTGGAGTTAGACTTTCCTAATTATGATACATGGTTTTACTTCTCTGGTTTTTCAGTTACCCCACACATGACTCAAGTTTTTTTATGTTTTTTTTTTGGATTAAAATATATTAACAAAACAATATGCTCAGTATCATAAGTTATTAGAGAAAACCATTAAAACCAGGATGGCAACCCTTTTATGCATTAGATATTCTCCCCCTCCCACGGCTCTTACATTCTTTCTGCCACCTCTTCCTCAAATTTCCCTGATGACTCAACTTTTTAAGATGCTTTTGCCTATAGAAAATTTTAACACCTTTATCATCAATAATTAACATATAGAACTTTTTCTGTCGCTCACTTGGTTGTCTTTCAGAAATGATTTATCTGCAGAAAGTTCCATGGTAAAAGCTCTTTGAGGGATTAATGAGATCGTTTTTCTACTCTCTGTGCTTTCTAAGAGACTGTGTATGTGTGGTTCTTTGTTTCCTCACAGATGGAAAATTCCAAGCCTGTTTTTCCTTTCTGTGCTTGACAAGGGTTCCAGGTTCCCCACAGAGGTTCCATACTGCGGTGACCTGGAGGAACCAACCCTGGATGAACTCCACCATCTCTAGCTCTCAGTTCTCAGAGGCTCTCAGCGAGGGCTTCTTATACTCAAGCACCACTAGCTGACCTTCTAAGTTGTCCCTCCCACAGGAGGAAGCAAAACAGTGACAGCCAAAACCCCTCTTCATCCCTGTGAAGCACTTCAGTTCAGACCAAGCTTCTGGAATATTCCTTTTCTGAACAGCTTCTTGGGAATCCCACTCCATACTTACAGCAGAGCCATAAGTAATGTTAAGTAGGTACCATGGAATAGTGTTAAATAAAGGTGAAATCATTCTACCAATATGTGCTATTTTATTTAGAGTAGCCCAGTTTATACTACAACAGTACAAAATTCATATCAGCTTTCAGAAAAAAAAAACAACTCTTATTTTAAGAAATAAAAAAAATAGATCCTTACCTATGCTGTGGTTGGCCATAGTGTTAATATTTGTTACACTACTATATACAATTAATGATAAAACAGAAGTTATCAGACTTTCTCCATTAATTAAATTTGTGAGGCTTCTAGAGAGACCTACATATGTTGAAAAAAGGAGATTTTTTAAGTGAGAAAACTTCATCAGTATAAGGAATAAAGTTATATGAGCTATATTAGAAAAGGATTTTCATTGCTATGAATGACATATGCCCTACTTACTTAAACGACAGCCATGTTGCAAAACTCCCTTCAAAGAAAATTAATTGTAGTCCCTTATGTTTATGTAAATCAGGTAATTAACTTGAGATCCCAACCTTTTTTCCAAAGAATTGATGAAATTATGAAATTTATCAATCTGATGAAATTATGAAATTATATACTCCTTGATACAATTTATTATAATTTTATTATATTTATTATGGTCATCTAAGTTTCGAATCTACCCATGGTCTTTTTCCTCTGCTTGGTAAATAGGGCAGTACTGGCATAATTATAACTCTGAGCATCTTTAGTGATTTACTGACCTGTAGGAGGTCAGTTGTAATTACACAGTAAGAGTCCTTTGGACCAATCATCTAAGCTGTAATTGTGCCTCCAGTCTCACAGCTCAACCACTTTGATGGTTCTGTTCTTGGTTCCCTTACTAGCCCTGCTCATTGCATGGAAAGATGAAGTCCATTTACTCAACAGATGATGAAAACATACAGACTTCTGTTTTCTCTAGGGTTGGACCCCAGGCACTACCATGGCAGCATCCTCTCCTGTGGAAATGTGAGAGCCACACGCAGCAAAAGCGGGTCCCCATTGCTCGGTCCCCAGATGTTCCTCTGCCCAGTAACTATAGATTATGAATTAGGGAGCCAGCCAAGATTGGCCAAGCCTGGTCCATCTTATCACAAATGCCACACTCATGAGACATAAGAAACAATTGTTTCTTTAAGCCACCATACTCGGAGGTGCCTGTTACTCAGAAAAACTTCCATTATACAAATGCTTCTTTTCAAAAACTAGTTTACAAAAAAATGACTTTTTAACCATGAATAAGAGATTAGGAGAACACAGTAGTCAGAGAACAAAAAAGCTCAAGGTAATATGAATGTCCTTATGAACGCTACTGATTGTCCTAAACAGTAGGTGTAGATATAATTATCTTGTTTTTCTGGGTTAAATTAATTTAGTATTCTACCTCTTAGGTGATTAGGTAGATATGCATATACTTTAAAATTATTTATGTTCTGACATACAGTTGTAAGTACAAGTGAATATTTTGAAATTATTTGTATGCTGACATACATTTATAAGTACCATTAAATTTGTATATATTTAAGAACTTTTCTTTTCAGACCCAGGGGGGAAATGTTGCTAGAAGAAAACTACTTTTTAAGAACTATTTTTTAAAAAAAATGTGCAAAGTAAGAAGAATGATCAAATTTCCAAAAGTAATCCCGAGACATTGCCCCCCTCAACAACAACACACAAAGAAAAATCTGGCTACGTCCTATACACTTCATAACTCCCTGTCCCATGGACTGGTCCAGCAATCTCACTGAGGAGGACCCCCAGTGTGTTGGGGACAGGGAACAGGGAAATGGGGGTACCATCACAAGACTTGCACATACAATGTATCTAATTATTAACAATAAATAAGTTTTAAAATAAGTAATGGTAAGATGGCCAGAATTTATGAAGATATTCTTGCACAATACACCAGTTAGATTATTTAAATTCAACAAAGCCATGCTAGACAATCAGGGGACACGAGTCTACAGAATGATGAAGTTCAAAGTGAGCAAAGAATCAATTCTCCGGCGCCGTTAAAGTCCCTTAAGTGAGAAAGAAAGTGTTGGTGTGACAAAATCACAAAACATTGGGCATTTGAGGGAAAAGTGTGGAGAGGAAGGAAAAAACCCACAGTTGGTGTTGGATGCTGACTTATTTTGTTTTTGGAGACAAGTTTTTGCTGGCCATGAACTCACAATCCTCCTGCCTCAGTTTCCCAAGTGTCAGGATTACAGGAGAGCACCACCATGCCCTGCTTAAGCAGATTCTCTTAGTTTTAAGTCTGGCTGGGGTGCAGCCCAACAAGAGAACATGGGCTTGGATACCCTCCTTAGCACCATAAAATAAGTGCATAAATTTCAATTAAATCTCATTTTATCTTAATCCCCTTGTCTTGAAGACTCAGCTTTCCCTCATTCTCATATTTATATTTGATCATCTCTCATGCTTAATTTCTACTTCCTACAAGTAGCTGCCTCCCTTTTATGTGGCCATAACGTGGAAATGAGATGGAAAAGAATATGCGTGCACTGTTAATATTTATTTGTTTGAGGGCTTGTGTGGGTATTATTCTATTTTAGTATTCACTTTAAAAGAACTTCTAGTTCTCATCACGAAAAAGTGAATAAAGGAGAAAATTAGGTTACTGTTTCCTATATGAGGGTCTGGATTATTTTGCTTTTCTCAGTTATGTTAACTTGGTTTTGGAATATAGAGTTACTTATTTTAAGATAGTAGGTACTGAAAACGCTTTATGTGATTGGTAATTACTAGGAAGTGCTGTTTTGGAATTTTCAGGCATTTGATTTTAATGGTAACGATGATGTCAAAAAGCACTTTTGAAAAATGGAACTATCTTGATGACTTATCTTCAAAGGACAAGAAATACTGAGCAATAGAAAAGTCACCATAGTATTTCTGTCTTAGCCCTCACCAGGGTACAGTGCTCACTTGGATGCAAAATGAGCTCATCCTTGCATCTCCTTCAATACTAAAAATTATTTCCAGAATCTTCTATTTCCAAATCTTAGCATACCACTTACCTCACATCTTGAAAAGCTACCACAAGCAGAAATCTTAACACTAAAGATGAATTAATTACAAAATATGTTTTCAATCTAGGAAAGGAAAAGAAAAGGAAAGAAATACTTACCGAGGTCTCTTATGGCAGCTGCGGTCAGCATGGGGTCGGAACTCATCAGAAGAGCTGAAAATAACAGCCAGGGGATGGTCTTCAAAAGTAACTTATTCACAGAGTGTAGATACCAGAGTATTAAGATGTAATTAGCTACAAAGCCAGGAATTGTAATTAAGAGTATCTGCAAAGATATTTTACAGCAGAAATTGGATTGCTCTTGTAAGTCCAATTTGACAAGTGGATCAATACACTAATGACAGTCACACGGGGGTGGCCATCCCATTTCAACATCGGTGTCACAGGTGTCTGGACAGAGACCATCCAAGCCAAATAAACCACTCTCATACATGTCTGGGGTTTTTGGTTCGTTTTTATCTTCTTTGTACTTAAATTTTTTTTTTTTTTGTCATGTGAGCTCCACACGCCTGGTTTTGAGCTCAGATGCATCTTCCTAAGAGTCTTGATTGATTCTAAGGAAGCTTAGGCAACTCCCTTCTGTGAATAAAACTACTGTTCTGGCTTTGGACGGTGGAGGGTCTCTCAAGGTCCTTCCTTGATGTAGCCCAATTCTGCCTCAATGGAAAAACCTCAGTATGATTTGGGATTGCGGTTATTCTGTACCTTTACTCTTTGGTGTGTGTGGGGGGGATGTGGCTTTAGATGGTGGGAAGTTAGAATACGATGTCTCTTATCAATTTCTTTTTTTCTAGAACCAATGCATACCACATTGTCTCTCGCAGATCTCAAAGAGTTAAAACTACAGTCAGAGCTTCAGAACTGCTTGACTTTTTCTCCCGGATTCCTCCCCACCCAGGATTTTCAATATTCTAGAAAATTGTCATTCTGTAGTTTGTCAGCTAGATAGGAAGGTGAATTTACATACTGACAGCCAGTGATTGTCCATCTTCTGTGTTCTCCATTTGGAGCAAAACTTTTGTAAATTTTAAAAGAAACTACATGGTCCTTGACGGTAGAGTGTGATGTCATAAGAACACTCACCTGCCATAGTAACTTTTGGAGCATGTAAATGTCCATGTCAAATGCAACATTAAAGATAATAACCGGTGTAAATATACCAAAAAACAAGTGTGGATTTATCCATTGTATGGAATCTGTATATTTTTGGACCTAGTAAAATAAAAATTTGTTATAGTCATTTGTTATTGTGTTATCATAGAGTACACACAAGACACCTTCTTCTAGAATAAGAGAAAGAAAGAATTTAAAAGACACAACACAATATATATATATATATATGCTCAAGTCTTTACTGTCCAACTTTCCATCTGATATTACCAATTACAGAGGAAAGCCAATACACATTCCTAATCTTTTAAAAAATTTTATATTTGGTTTTTTGAGGTGGGGTCTCATTCTAACCCAGGCTGACCTGGAATTCACTATGTAGTCTCAAGGTGGCCTTGAACTCATGGAGATCCTCCTACCTCTGCCTCCCAGGTGCACCACCATGCCTAGCTTCCTAAGGTTTTTTTTTTTTAAGAATAATGTGTTGAAACACATTTTCCGAGGTACTAAAGAATCTGAAGTAGATCGCCAAGTACAAAAGAAAAAGATTTCAGAAAAGCCGGGTGTGGTGGTGCATGCTTTTCATCCCAACACTTGGAAGGAAGGGGTAGAAGGATCGCCATGAGTTCGAGGCCACCCTGAGACTACCTAGTGAATTCCAGGTCAGCCTGGGCTATTGCGAGACCCTATCTCCAAAAACAAAAACAAAACAAAAAAAATCAGTTAGGCAGGTTTTGAAGTGCAGGAATCAACAAAGGAATAAAATGGTCATATGAAATTCCAAAAATGACAAATACTTATCAATAATTGGCCTATGTGGAGGGAGAACAAGATCAGCAGGAATAAAGATTAGGAAAGTTAACGGGATTAATGAAACAAAGAATTAATGTTCAACGTAAAATATTTCATTCACAATAGCAAGTCATCGAATGTGCATCCACGCAACGTTCATTCATTGTTTTTCTTCCGCTGTGCAGTGTGTAGATTTCCCCCGGATTTTTTCCATGTGCTTTAGGGGCTCTAAGAACAGACACAGGAAAACGGTCATAATCTGTTCACTGCTGTTGCCGTGAAAGCCCTTTGTCCTCACTCAATTCCATGGTTCTTTCCAGAACACTGACACCACGGCAGGCGAGCTTATTCGCTTGCAAATGGAGTAAAATTGTATTTCACAGTACTTAACATAAAGTCTCATCCTTTGGCGGAGATACTGGCAAACTATAAAGTTTTAGAATATTTAAAGATACATTTATGCCCAAATCATAGGAATAGACAGCTTGTATGATGAGTGAAATAACAATTTGGTTTTGACTCCTACATAAGTGTATGTTTTCTAAGTTTTGAATATGACAATTTGGGGAAATAAATCATTTACAAATTCTCCTGTCCAATAGACTAGTTGACAAAGGCAGGCACTTAAGCCAGATGTAGCTCACTGTTGGCTCTGTAAGCAAAGTTAAATGGAGACACAGTTGGGCCACTTTATTTCTTGTATTGAGACTTGGTTCAGGCAGCTTGGATAGGGGAAGCACACAAGAGAGGAACTTAAGGTCGCACCCTCTCCCCAACTACCTCAGTTGCAGGACTGGGATTCAGAGTCTGCTCATCTCATCACCCAGGTGTGGGTGGACCCCAAGTAGCCTTCCACACCTGCCACTCTGGTAGCTGGGGAAGGAATATTTCTTTGTTTCTATTTTTATGGTCTTTTGACTTCTTTGGAGTACATGGCTTTTTAGAAAAACCCCTTTTCACATTTTTTGTCTCCAGGGTCCATGGTGGTTCTCCCACGTGGGCCCATTTTTCCCTCCTCAGTTTGGGAACTCAACTCGCACTTTCCCCAGCCAGCTTCCCTTCCTCAGTAATTGAGCCCTCCCACTTCCCCTACTCCTGATATTTCTGAATAAAAATTTAATGATTATATAAATCATTCTTCTCCATCTGCTTTACCCAATTCTTTGGTTAAAAACAGATGCAAACTCAGGGTTTGGAGTTAATGGACTTTTCCTGAATTCCCCAAACCCATGGCAGAGTTAAATAGCTACAACAGATCATAGGGCCTGCATAATGTAAACTATTTACTCAATGGCCTTTTATAAAAGAACTTTGCCACAGTCTACTATGTTGAACCATTTAATGCTTCCTACCTGCCTTATTATAAGTACGTCTTATATCACTTATTATACTTATTATTATAATAAGTAATAGAAGTATTTGTCTGTCTGATCCCAACTGTCCCTAGTAATACAGTAAATGGTAAATGATACCATAAACGACACGGAGAGAATTTTTGGAATCCCCCCCTCCTCCGAGTTTGTGTCCTCTGATGTAAATGAATTATAGACAGGGACAGAGATAGATCTTAATTACACATATTTATTCTGATTAATTACTTGGGAAAAAGGAGAATGGAATGGAAAGGTTGCCCCGCCACCACATGGTCTGTGAGGTTCATAAAACATACACAAAGTGTATAAATAACCCAAAAAGTGAAGAAAAGAAATAACACACATGTTAAAGAAAATTTCCCTTCTCCCCTCCTCAAAGAAATCTGAGAGGGGGAAGAGATAGCAACTCACCGGCGGTCCCAAACACTTCCCCGCCAGCATTCTGGACAGAAGGAAAAAGCCAAAAGCCTCTCCCAAGTTCAATTTGCACTTTTAAAGATTTCCTTGTTGGGGGGAGTGGCCAGCTGTGGCCTGGGAGTGTAGTGTGACCTGAGAGGTCACCTGTCTGTGGCCACCTCCTATCTACCTGTGGGGGCATCTTCCTCTTAACTCCTCTCACTAGTATTATAGTTGCTGTGACCAAATCTCATTTGCCTTGCTCCTCTCTTCTGATTTCAGAAAGAGGTTCAATGTATGTTTCCTGATATAACCTGCCCCAGGCACATGAGAGACTAGCAACTCTTCTTGTGGAAATCCTATATGACTTTTGTAACTGAAACAAAAAGTTTGGTTTAATGCTAGAATTTTTTTCCTACCGGGATCCTACACGTACAGCCCCAAAGTCCCTATGAACTCTCTTATTTGCCAAGGTCTTGTCTAAACCTTTGAATCCTGCTTCAATACTTACTGATCACTTTTACTCAGTAACTATATAGTACTCATTCAGACTGTAGGCTTTTGTTTTTTGTTTTGTCTGGAATCTCACTTTTTTTCAGACTTGAATACTTTTCAGACCACAAGCATCCATTAAAGGTTTGAGCAGTGAGATGAGATGAGTCTTTTACAAATTTCATTTTGCTTGCTCTTTATTTATGCAATTCTTTGGTATAGTGCCAATATTCATTTAACATGCCTACCTGCAAAGACGTGAAACTTAGTGTTTCAAAGCAGCATCCAATCAAAAATAGTATCACAGGGAGAGGAACCGGAAAGTCTTTCAAGCGCATGTTCAAAAATGCTGTAAAAATATATTATCACTGACAGGCATTGTGGTATCATTATCAACTTTAATACTCTAATATTTATGTTTATTTTCAAGCAGAGAGAGAAGAGAGACAGACAGAGAGAGTGGGTGCACCAGGGCCTCCAGCCACTGCAAACAAGCTCCACATGCACCCTCTGTGCATCCGGCTTTACATGGGGAATGGGGAATGAAACCCCAGGTCGTCAGGCTCTGCAGTGCCTGACCACTGGAGCATCTCTCCATCCCCATAATTTGTTAATATCAAGGAAGTGGAATACTGTCCACTACTAATTTCCTGTGTACCTACAACTAAGACCCTTTCTCACACTAAGAGCACACAAAATCAGTGAAATTACTAATTTATCAGTTTTATACCTTATCTCTCCTTTGATGGAGCTCATTTCTTTAGAGCGTTTAATACACATTTCTAGAAATAATTGGTTCTGGGTTCATCACTGAAATGTATGTTGTAGTTTTTGTACACACTATCAATCAGAGGTTAGTTTAGTTAGCAATCCTGCAAAGAAAGATTAATAACCTCTACTAAAACCTTCTGGCTGTGTAACCATGAGGACCTAGCTATAATTTCCCCCAAAGAAAAACCCTAACTACATGAGTTAAACATCAGTCATTAGAAGGCCTACAATAAATATTAACTTTGTTTAACCTTATTCATATTGCCAACAAAGTATAATAAGTAAATACCATAAAAAGTATCTTCTTAATGTTTTCTTCTATTTAATTTTTTTCTGCTTCTTTTCATAGGATCCCTAGTCATTTCAAAGAGAGTAAAGGAAAAAAAAACACTACTTTTTGATTTCCAGTCTTCTTATTAAAAGCTAAGCATAAATTTGTCATTTGTGGCAACCATTTATTTGAAGATTTTAGCCTAGAGCTTATGAGAAGGAAGGGAGAGCAGGAAGGAATCCCCAGAAATGGGAAACCCAACCGGTGATGCTGATCAGAGACTCCAGGAGAAGTCAGTGAATGGGGGGCTGAGCTGCTCTGCCCAGCCCCCCTACCAGGGATGCTCCTGGAAAGGGAGTGATCCCATTTACATTTCTAGAAGAGGGAAACTCTCTTTTGATATTTCTGGCCTCCAGCAAGGTGGGGGCTGAGAGGACTCCTTTAGAGAAAAAAAGAGATAAGAAAAAAGCAAATTCCCATTTACAGACTCAAGGATATTTTCTGCTTTCAGACAATTTCAGTTTACTTTCAGGGGACCCTGCTGACCCAAAACTGCCTCAGAAGAAAATGAGCCTACATTCTGGCTGGCAAGCTTGTCTTTTGAAGACCAGAAAGTAAATGCTTTAAGGTTTCTAGATCACAAAATTTGGAGCAAAATGCTGTCTAGGGCAGGAAGCAACCAGAGAGACTGTTTTCCAGTGCTCAACCTTTGATTTTCTGCCTATCTGTTTCAATTCTACCAGTTGCTGGAATCTGAATCTAACCTTGTACCGAAAGAATGCTTGCTTTCAACTGACAAAAGTGAAGAATGCTGAAACACAGATACCACATGTCTCTCCTCAGGCATCAATTATTGATTCCTCCAAGTGAAAGAGTTGTGACAAACATGAACTTAGAAACAAAATTCAAATTTCCTAGTACTGCTACTTTCCTTAACTTTCTGTACTTGCATTTATAAGACACATCCATAGAATTTCCTCAGAGAGACTGACTTACCTCCAACAATAGAGACCAAAGACAATATTAAGATGATTTCAGGGAGGTCATCAGGTTTATTCATAAACACACCCTTAAGAAGATTCAGCCATGTGTTGTTTTGTTTGCTGACAGTGTTGTAACTGATATCCAATAGTGTTTTATTCATCTTTTGGTTTCTTATAGTCTGTCAGAAACTGACTCTATTTTTCTCTACAAAATTCAGAAGAGCAAAGTAAAATGGGATTCTTCTAGGTAATCTTCTAACGATTTCCTAAAAGAAGAAAACCACATATGTAATCTTTAATGATAGCTCATGGATTGTAAAAATTAGGGGCTTCCTTCTGTGATACTTTTAAACTTAAATGAAACAGAAAAGGCAAAATCCCAGGTGATGGAGACTAGAAACTGGCATTCTTTCATAAGGCCAAGTCCTACTCAGACATTGTCCATTCTGCATCTATCCCACTGTCTGAAAGGATTTTCTATGAGATCATAGGTTATTTGACTCTGGGAATGGACAATTTAGAGATTTCCCCTATGTTTATCTGAGTTTCCAGAAGAATGTTCTGGTAACTGCTACAAGAGGGAAATTGAGTAGTGGAAGACTATTTCAGTCTCTATTGTTTTTGTAGGCAGAAATTAACAGACCCTGCTGATATCCAATAAAGATTTTCTTTTATCTCATTTTGAGTACCAATAGAGCAAGGGTTCATTAACTTTTATGTAACAACTGAAAATATATGAAAATTATTTAAACCAAAAGAACCTACTATCTAAACTTGGGGATTGTTAACTATTCCATGTCATGGTTGCTTCGAAGGGAAACCAAGATCTTTTTGATAAGGATTAAAAGCAGTGGTAATTTCCATCCTCCCAATGAATAAGGTAATTTTGCATCAGAAGTTTTAAATTTCCTTCCAGGATATTTTTAAACTGGAAGATGTGTGGGGCAAGATTGAGACAGGGTCTCATAAAGCCTACGCACTGGCCTCAAACTTGCTTTGTAGCTAAGGTGACCCTAAACTGCTGATCCTCCTACTTCTATCCTCTCAAATACTGGAATTACAGGCTGGTGCCACCACACCCAGCTGGGGCAGGGGGAGAGAATATTACAGTTTCTTATTCTGCAGGAACTTTTTTGCTTGCCCCTGCTTTATAGTTTGGGGTAATGTCTCATTTTAATTCACATGTATGATTTTCCTCTGGTCTCTGAATCCACCATGTGTGCATTTCTCTTTGCGAATGGAAGTAGTTAATGGCTGGCTGCCATCTCAAAAAATGGTATAGTTTAACAATCAGACAACCAAAGAACACTGTGAGATCCTCATTGTCATGGAGTGGAAGTCATCATCACTCTGTCGTTGAACATAAGTCTGTCATTCTTTAAATCAGAACTACCATTTTACATGGGTGAGGAGACAAAAGTATTTTCATGAGAATGTATGGCACCCTCATCCTCAGCTCTAGCTGTGGAACTCAAGCGTCAGGGCAGGGTTTCCTCCAGTGACCTCTCCTAGCACACCAAGCAACCTTCCCACACTACACCTGACTAGTGCTCTTGACAAAGACAGTATTGACATGTCAGTGAATAGTTTCCAAAGTATTGCTGTGCAAAATATGATGGAGGAGAGGCAGGGCAGACATTCACACTAAAGAGCCTCTGGATCTCGGGGCCAGTCCTTGATTGACATGAGATGTGCCAACAACACACCTCCTCCAGCGAGGTTGAGGCTCCAAAAGGGAATGGCTGCCTCTGTAGCCAGAGGATGGTGAAAGCTACCTGTGTTCCTCTGGGAGGAGAGGCTGACTGACCAAGATCAACTTCCAGGAAGAGAAAACACTGGAAGACTCACCATCCAGAGCCCATCCAGTGTCCTTGGGAACATGCAAAGCAAAGACCAGATACTTGTGCCCTCTCTGAAACAGCCAAGACCAACCGCAACCTGGCTGACAGTTACTTGTTCCAAGCCCCGCCCCTGATCTACAGCTATTGGCTTCAGGCTCATGACTCCTAACTTGATTGGCTGATGAAAAAAAAAAAAAACAAGAACATCATTTCCCTGTATAATTAAAGAATTAGAAACCTTAAAATTGTGTTTATTTTTAAAAATTAAATAAATAACCATGGATAAAAAGAAACCTCCAGAATTGGGATTATTTATGTTAATGCTGTAGAATAGTGAATTTCTGGTCATGAGCCTAGGGTCTGTTTTCTCAGAATTCTAGTGGAAGAGAATCTCCTGGAACTTTCACTAATTCTCAGCAATTTTAAGAACTTGCAAATTTCCCTAATAACCACTGCCATCTTGTAAAAAGAAGTTTTTCTGCCCAAAGTACCAATCTGTGGGGATAAATACAATTGGACCATGGAGAGGGTAATTGTATGAGCACAGCATATTCATTTAGTCAAACACAGTAGGGGCGCCCCTCCCCCTTTGGTCTGTGATCTTCCAGGCCACAAACTCTTCAGCACCAGGTATGAATTCCCTCCCATGGATGGAGTCTCAGATCCAAAGTTTTGTTTTATTTTTATTTTTTTAAACTTTACTAAATGAGTTTTCTAGTTCCAAATTTTCAATTCTGTCTTTTCAATACTTCTACCTCTTTATTGAATTACCTTGCATTGATTACTGTTGTAGTTACCTTATCATTGTTGGGACAAAACACTCAACCAAAAACAGCTGATAGGAGGAAAGTTTGGAAGCTTCATGACATCAGGGAAAAGCAGGCATGAACAAGAAGCTGGTGAACATCACTTTTGTCAAAGCAGATGGAAACAGAGGCAGGAGAGTGAACCAAGCTCTGGAAAGAGAGAGCTGGTTACAGCTTCACAAAATCCACCCCAACAACACACCTTCTCCAACAAGGATCCCAAGTTACCATCAGCTGGGGACCAAGCCTTCAGAACACAAGAGTTTGGGGCGAGCATAGGACTGAAACCACCTCACCTACTTAATTTAACTTAGCTGTGTTTGTATTCTCTCTGAATTCACTCAGGGTTGGTTCATGGACTCTGATTTAGTTGAACATTTTTATCATCATCTTTTTGAATTCTTTACAACGCAAACATCCAGACACAAAATGGCCTTGATATTCATGACTTCACAGTGCCTGATAAAACCTACACATAATGGGAGGAAAAGATGATGACACCAAAACAAAACAGAGACTAATTTAGAGGGGGAAGAAATATGGATGAAGGGGTGAGGGAATCATAATGGTTTATGATCGATAATTATGGATGCTATCAATAAAAAGTAAAAAAAAGTAATAAGCAATTAGTACTAGAGCAACAGAGAAAAACAAGAGTGAAAAGTAAATAGAAGGGGGACAATGAAACCAAGAGAGAACATGAGATATTCTCTTTCAATTCATTCATTCATTCATTCAGTTCATTTTCCAGCTTCCTGGCGTGTCCCACCGTTCCATAAGAATCAGGTAACTTTTTCCTCCATATGTCTTAAGCTGAAAGTCAATGGCATAAATACCATGTTATAGGCCATTTATTTTAATAAGATATAAAGATATGTTTAGTTTAGTGTGTAGCAATATAACTATCTCACCATATAGCTAGCATATCATTTAATAAGAGCATATTAAAAGAAATGACTTACTGAAATAGAGTAAGAATAAAGGCAGGCATATTGCTTCCAAAGTATGTGCAGCTAGCTCAAAGGAGACCCTTCCCTGAGCACCTCTTTTACTTGAGTGCAAAAGCTGCAAACCAGTTTGAAGCAAAGGAACTTCTGAGCACAGTTATTTTGCTTTTTTAAGTATATCCTGTGAGCATATCCAAATCACTTGTATTTCTGCTTTTCATGAATGAGATCCTGAGTTCAATCCCCAGCACTCAAGTTAAAACAAATAAGCAAGCAATGCCTGGTGAGGAAAACTTGTTCTGGTGTGAAATAACTCAGACTATAGAAAAGATAATATTTGAGTAAGTACTGATGAAGCAGGGGCCCAAGCAATTATAGACAGAGTGATGGGTAGCACGGTGACTTTTTTGTGTTGCTATTTTGGCCTTCCTTATGTGTTGTTTGATCTTTCCCTGAGAGCAAGAAGTAAATTATGGAAGCTAAAATGTCTATAGTGATTTATAACTGTCTGTCCAGACACATGTTTTCCTTTTATACAGAGCTCTGTGAGTCAGGTATCATTAAGCCCATTTTTTGAATGAAAAAAATCTAAGCCTTAAGGAAGCAAAAGGTTGTGATGAGAGCACAATTCTAAAAATCGCCTAGATAATATATCACCACAGAACTTTGATCAAGAAAGTGTTTATAGGATAATGTGTTACATGTATTTAAAAATTTCATGATGTTGTGTTTATAATTTATAAACAAAGTACTCATTTTTAAACAATATTGAGAACATAAGTAATGTGGATTAATGTGCATGAAATTGGGCTTTTAGCTTGTATATTTAAATAAATATCTCATATTTTAGTAAATGCAAGAAGTGAATAGTATATACAATCTTATTAAGACTTCCTTCATTTTGCTCTCTTCCTGAGTACCACTATTCTATCTTCTCACATCACATATTTATTTTATCAGTTGCTTCTTAAAAAAATACCTACAATTATATACCACTTTTTCATTTATATGAATATAGTGGCAAGACTTATTCAGAATGTTCAGAGATGTAGTTCATTTAAATGTTATTGCTATTTGATATTCCTGTGTGTAATTCTATATTTTATTTATAAAATCTATAATTGATAGCTTCTTATTTTTTTATGACCGTGTTTCTCTGAGCATCTTGGTACACATTATTGGAGAATATTTACATAATTTGTATCAGGAACATAATCAGGAGTGAATTTGATGCTTATAGGATTTGCTTTGTTCAGTTTTAAGATATTACTGAGACAATTTAGGGTTAACAGGACCTAAGGGAGAACTGTCCTGAAGCCTGGGGAGGGGAGATCTGTTTTGTTCCTTATCTCTTCTCTTAAAACCTGAGCAGAGGAGTGAACAAGATTAATAGATGCCTAGACACACGGCCTGAATCTAGTTTTCCCTATGGAGTGTCCCTAAAGGGGTCCTTATAGCTGCCACCTTGCTGCAGACCAGAAATGTCAAAAGATTACCTCCATCCAAGAAGCACCTGGACACCTGCCAATGAGATGTCTGACCACCTCAGCCCCAACCAGTAAGTCCTCATAAAAGACCCCAATCAGAGACATCAAGTAGGCTTGACCATTTCTGAAGACCACCTCCTCCTGCCTCACAGCAGGACCTCTGCCTACATTCCTTCTCTTGAGCGCTACAATAAAATTTTAATAAACTTCACCCTCTATGGTCTATGGATTTTATTTGTACAATTCATAAGACAAAAACCTGGAGGCCACTGGCTCAGTGGAAGTTTTATGTGGCTATGAACATATGGCACCCTAAATCCTGAGTTACAGCCCAACCAAGAAGAGAGAATGGTTCTGTCATTTTCAAAGGTAATCCAAATTCCTCTCTCATTACCAGTGTTTTTCTCAGCGTATCCAAAAGAATTTAATCTTCCCTCAGCAGAGTATGAGAGTTACATTGGTCTTACACATTTTCAAACCACCTTGAAATTGTCTGCCCTTTAAATTAGTAATTCTGGTGCATGTGTAGTCCTCATTTTAACCTGCGTGATTAAGTCATACACCTTAAAAACATGAACACTCTAGCCAAGTGTGGTGACACGAATAAATCAATTTAAGGTGCTCAACCTAGTTACCAAGGAAACACATATTAAATACTCTTTTCTCAATACTCATATTCAGATATTTTGCCCAATTGTCTAATGAATTTTCTGCCCTGATTCTTGTAATAATACATGCATTAGGATACAAATCTTTGAGATATATATGTGTGTGATATTAGTTAATTTACACATTCTAATTTTTGTTACCAATAGGTATTAATTAGGTAATATATACCAGCAAAATTTTACAGACTGGATATTCAATGATGAGAACATATAGTAACACAATAGTACTCTCTCTCTCTCTCTCTCTCTCTCTCTCTCTCTCTCTCTCTCTCTCTCTCTCCTCTCTCTCTCAACTTGCATGCATGTGACAGGCAAGCACTCTATACTGAGACTACATAGGCTACCCCCCCACCCTTTTTTGATCAGGTTTTCATAGGCAGCTCACAAACTCACAATCATTCTTCAATCTGTAAAGCCTCACTCACCCCCATACCTTCCTGGAGAGTTCGTTTTCTAGTGAGTTGTGTGTGCCCTCATGTTTTTGAAAGCTTGCAGTTTAGGATGAGGAAGGAACATGGTAACATTAGCATAAATCAGAGAAGGCTTATCCATCTCTGCCTATATTCTCAGTACTGGTCTTGGTCTGGAAGTCCAGTTTTGTTTCTCCTCACTGCTGAAACTACCACAAGATCGATAAGTGTAAAGGTAGCAATAAGTAGGTTTGGAGGGTTGATGGGCAGATTCTTGAGTGAAAGAAATCTCATCTACCTTAAGTGTCTTCTTAATTTTTTTAGGTGGTTGGTTTTGTTTCCAATATTTTTGATGATGCTTTTGTAAGTTTGGTTACTAGGTTCACTGTCTCTCATTTGACCTTTGTATCATGTGAAAATCCCATCTCAGCTCATCTTTTCCAGTATCAAGACTTCGCACACCTGCCGGGAACTCAAAACAGTGTAGCTGCAGTTTCTGGAAAAAACACAAGCAAATCCTATACCCCATGTTGTTGGTGTGCATGTGTGTGTTTAAGAAAAATAAATTTATTTATTTGAGAGAGAGTGTTTGATCCAGGTGTCCCCCACACATGAATGTGTTCTGAATGCTCCATCCCCAGATGATGGCAGTTTGGGTACTAGAACCTTGTTGGAGGTGTATTGTTGGGGCGGGGTTATTATTCTCATTCTCCTTGCCAGTGTTTGGCATACCTTCCTACCACTGTTTGCAGTACTGGGGTGGAGGTGGGTGGAGGTCCACCCTCTGCTCATGCCCTCATTTTTCTCTGTCATGATGGAGCTTCCTCTTGAGTCCATACACCAAAATAAACCCATTTACCCATTTCTCCACAGCTGCTTTTGATTGGCTTCTTTGTATCACAAATAATGACTGAAATAATGCAGTGTCTTAAGAGAATGGGAGAACTTCCTTGCTCTGCGGCAGGTGGTTTTCCTTTAACAGGTCTATTTGATAGGAGGGTATCTGGTAAACAGAGCATTGGGGCTGTAGTTACAATTTAACCACCATTTGGTAGCAGATATTTTGAAGAACCTATCTGCCTTTTTTTTCCTGTTTAAAGAAGAGAGTGAGTTTTGACCTCCAACTCCTCATCTACCTCAGTTTCCTGGGTGCTGGGAACAAAGGTGTGCACAACCCAAGGCCCGCTACACCTGCTTCTTAAATTTTGTTTCTTTGCCTTCCTTCCCCCCTCTCTCCCTTCCCCTCTCCCTTCCTTTTGCCTGCCTTCCTTTCTTTCTTTTTCTTTCTTTCTCTCTCTCCCTCTCTTCCTTCCTTCCTACCTTTCTTCCTTTCTCTTTTCTTTGTCTCAGCTGTACCTGCATTAACAACTGAACCCATTCCAATCCTAACTCTGAAGAGAACCTTAGCTTTATTTATTCTCCTTTGGGAAAACCTGTTCCTCAGACCTCTGTTTCCCCCTCACTCATCCTAAGAACCCACCAGAAGGACACCATACTGTAAACCTGAATGCCACAGTAACTATCACTAAATAGTTCCCCATCTCTGCGAAGATTTGGGACTCCAACACCTGACTGTACCCATGGATTACCAGCTAAAGGTTGGAGACAAAATTGTTCCTCTTCCAGTAAAAGAAGAATGTAAGAATCATCAACAGCTGGGTAAGAGGAGAAACATCATTTTTTTAAATTCACTATGAGAAAAACTTGCATAAATCAGCTGTTTTTGAAAATGTAATCCAATCAACATGCACACAGGACTGAAAGAATTAAAAAACGCAGGTAGTCTCAGCCCTAATTTCACTTGCTCAGGAAATTGTTTTTAAATAAGAGTTTTAAAATTGATCTTGACATGTGTTTTACTGAATTTTTACCACAGTCACTGAAAATTTTTGGCTTGTTTACCACCACTTTCTTCCCAATTTCAGGTTATTTTTGTTGTTTGCTTATTTTTTTTTTTTTTGCTGCTTTCTCCCCAAATTTTCATGGTCAAACCTGTTACATGTTTTACATTCTGTAGAAAGTCTCCTTCGTTGTTGACTTCTTACTTTCTTCCAAGCTCTGCCAACTGCATTTGTCTTCTGTTTATTAACTGTAATTAGTCAGGGGAGAATTTTCCTATGACATAAATCTAAAAGTAGAAGTTCATTGGATAGTATGTAACTAGTCACTTTCATATTCCATCCAGTATATTTTAAAGTAATGCCAATGCTGACAGTTTTTGTTCTTAAGCTACCACAGTATTATTCAATTTTTATTATTTCACCTGTCCTTTCCTCTCCTTTTCTGATTTTTTTAGGTTGCTTCTTTCATTTCATTTTCTCCATCTATTAGTTTAACTACACCTTCTTTCAGTGGCTGAATTAAAGATTTTAACATTCATTCTGAAATTAAAGTCTTATAAAATGCAATACATTTATAACTTTGCAACAATGCAATGAGCTCATATTAATTCCTACTCTTGGTACTATTGTTGTATACTGTCCTTCTTTATATACATTTAAACAAGACACTATATTTTGTCGTTCCTTTTGCTATTATTCATAACAATATTCATTTACATGTATACTTTCTGTCACTGGGTTTTTTTGCTTTGTTTCTACTTTTTTCAGGAACCATTTTTCTTATACATGACATCAAGACAGATAATATAACTGACACCCGAAAGGAAATAAGTGATGGCTTATTTTGGAGTCAAATATGAGTGACCCTGAGCCCAGGAACATAGATTTAGGTTATCCCAACATATTTCATGAAGTTATTATGGTAGCAGAACAAAGAGAGACAGAAATCAAAACACTTTTCAAATACATTGGTGGAGATACTCAATAAGCAGGTTAGACTGAAGCAGTTACACTGACCGGGTCCTAACCAAGTACAAAGCAGGAATGTCTTTTGGCCTCTCCACTTGGCCAGAGAAGAAGAATCTAGTTTCTCCTATCTCTTGCCTAAAGGAGTTCCCTAGG
The DNA here is from genome assembly GCA_004024765.1 of Zapus hudsonius. Classification (NCBI taxonomy): domain Eukaryota; kingdom Metazoa; phylum Chordata; class Mammalia; order Rodentia; family Dipodidae; genus Zapus; species Zapus hudsonius. The sequence goes on along the minus strand of PVHP010016058.1, from coordinate 598 downwards.
TCTGTTCCCTGAGCCCCTACCTCAGAGGGAGGTCCCCTTCCTTCGAATTTATATCTAATGTTGTGGTTGGGTAAGCCTAGACAAATGTTAGCTATATATTTCACTGATTCTGTTGAAATTTCGCGTAGAATTTTTCCACCAATGCTTGATTGTGTTGTTTTTAGGAGTGAGCTCATATTTTGGTTTCAAACTTTACATTCAGTCTTTCTGCTTATCTAAAACGGCTATGCAGCATTTCATCAAAAAAGAATTGTGAATACTAGAAGCTGAGAGAAAACATTGTCTGTTCCATCAAAAGCGAACTCACAGTTCCTGAACTAAGACACAGGACTTTCCCAAGAGCCTTTTCGTGTGGAAGAAACCGCTAACAGGAATTTGTCTCCATGGCAATGGGAAAGTGTCTAATAGAATACATTTGTCAACTGAACCAGGCGAACTAAGGGTCACAAGATGTCAACAGCTTGGCATGGCCAAGTGTGCCTGTGACCCCAGAGCCTCACATAGAAGCAGAGACCAGGGAATCTACCAGGCTCTCAAAAATACATACATAGACAGATAGATAGATAGATAGATAGATAGATAGATAGATAGATAGATA
>PVHP010016057.1:0-36394 GCA_004024765.1 Zapus hudsonius | reverse complement strand
TTTGGCTGTGGTTTTAGGGCAAGAGAGGGATTTGAGATAACTCTCACATTAAGATTTAAGATGGTCCTAGGATTTTCATTTCAGCTTTTTCTGGAAATGCAAACCATGATTTATACAGAATATTTGTAAAGATTTCAGAATTCAAGACCTCCAAGTTGAAGTGTTTACTAAAATCATTTCCTGACTACAAATTAGAGATCTCTCAGTACTATTCATTCACATATCTTTCATGATATAGACAGGAATTTAATGGCTCACAAAGATTCAAAATTTCAAAGTGACATTCAGAAAGCCTTGTTGAACTGAAACAAATTAATAGCTCAATTGGATTATGTGTTTATTTTATTCAGTATTAAAGATATTTGGAGGCTCAACCAGACCAATATTTCATAAGAAAATAAAGTTGTACATACTTCAGGAACTACAGATGACAGAGAAATTTACCATTCTGGATTATTTTTATTTATTAGTATCATCAAGCAAATTGTTAGGAGTGGGCGGAGTATCTCAAGGAGAAATACAGGCCTAACTTTCTTTTGAGCTCTCCACAAGTGAATAAGTTCATAATTTAAAACACCCTAGTTTTAGGTACTTTAAGATGTGTATGAGGGATAGGGAGATGGTTCAGGCAGTAAAGTATTCACTGTATTAGCACAAGGACCTGAGTTGGATCCATAGCTCCTATATATGATGGTATGGTGGCACAGGTCTGTAATCCCAAAGCTCAGTAGGTGGACATGAGGATTCCCAGGGCCTGCTGGCTGGCTTGTCTAGCTGACTGGTTGATTCAGAGTTCGGTGAAGACCCTGTCTCCAAGATAGGTTGAAGAGTGATTGAACATGACCTTGGCTACATCCACACATGCACATCCACACATGCGTGTTCATATGTGTTGTGAACGCAACATGCATATATACACATGTGTACCATGTATATGTACTAAACCAGATAATGGGTTTTGTAGCTATTATATGAACACAATATGTATAAATTATATTTTGTACAAAATATAGGAATACTGAATATGCACCTGATGGTAAGACCTTTTAAATATCAAATTTTGAACTCCTTGTCATTAATATTTTTAAACATATATACCCATGGAATAACTAGTACTATAAAAGGTAATTCTTAAATTTGTTTCGAGTCTCTACCATTGAATTTTTACTGTTTTCTTCTGTTGAGAATGTAATGGTGATGGGGCACCAGCCACTCTTCAGGCAGTTTGTTCTAACCAATTAGAGTATAGTCTTGTGATGTTTTCTGGAAGATAGTAAAAATATTTTCATTGAAAACTCTGCTTTTGTGAATACTGTATGTCTTTGTGATAATGCTGTTGTCTATGCTATTCAGAGACATTTCAATGGCAAAAAAAATACCCAGAAGATTAATGTATTGATCTTGATATTTAAGTGTTTTGCTCCTGCTACATGGTGAAAAGTATTTTCCTGTGGGTTATTCCTTCTTGTTGAAATAGAGATTAGACTTAATGTACTAGTCTGGAAAATATTTTAGAGTGACTTTTCCACTTCATTTCTCAGGTTAACACATTGCTGTCTAGAGAGCACCTGAGGATCTCTGTGTTAGGCAGTGCTATGGATTAGAGAGAAAACTTCCTCACTCAGAGGCAGCATCTGGTATCTTTCCAAGCTGGGTCCTCAAAAAAATTGCAATTATAATAAATAGTATTTTATTATTAGTTCATATAAGGTCTGTATTGTTTCTTTGTAAGGATATTTTCTGTGTACAAAGATTACAGCCCTCTCACATGTAGCCTAAGTTAAATGTGGTATTTAAACTTTGATATATGTTCCATAGAAGTGAGTTTATACGTTAGATCTCAAATCTAACGAGAAGCTACCATGCATTCATTCCCCTGAGAGATGAAAAATTGATGAAGTAATTATACATGTGTGCCCGTGACTCTGAAAGATTATACTCCTTTAATATTTTAGTTGAAATATAAACAAAGTGCTATGGGCTTTTTTATTCATATGATTATGCAGAGAAATTGGTCTGGTAGAAGAAGAACAGGTGTATGAGGATTTATTATGGGATGGCCTCACATGATGATGATAGAGTCCCATCAGTCCTATCATGTGCCATCTAGAAAATGCAGAACTATAACAGCTGGTGGTAATGTTCACACTGAAGCTTCCAGCCACAAGCCCCAGGAGGTTTCAGCTTTGCTGATGTAAGACAGAATCAGCAATTCTGATGTTCAGGGTCCTATGCTGGAGAAGATTAATGTGACAATTCCAAAAGAGAATGAATTTTCTCTTCTTTTACCATATTTTTCTACCCAGGTATTGAATGTGTTGGTGAGGCCAACACACACACTGGGGAGAGTAGAGGTTCTTTACTCAGCTCACTGACAAGTGCAGATTCACTATACAAATACCGTCACAGGCACACTCAGAGTTCATTTATGATTGATGTGAGTGTCCTCTTAATTCAGTTAAGTGGACAAAGTTAACCATCACAGGGATTATGGAAGAAAAAAAGCATTCTAGAAAGGAAAAATAAATCAAATAGCTGAATGAAACCATGAATGATCAGTATATACTGAAAATTATAGAACAGTGTTGTGGCTTGATTATAAAATATCCCCAAAGGCTCATGAGTTTTAACATTAGGTTCCCAGCTGACAATGCTGCTTGGGAAGGTAGTAGAATGTTTAGGAGGTGGAACCGTGCTGGAGGAAGTGGATTCATGAAGGATGGTCTGTAGGTTTTCTAGCCTGGCCTCACTTCGTATTCACTCTCTGCCTCTTTTCTCAGGATAAAATATGTCCAGCTTGTCTCCTGATCCTAAGAGCATGACTTCTGATGGAATGCATCCCCTTAAAATAAACAGAAGTTAACCCTTTAGTTTCTTAAGAAACTTTCTGTCAGGTATTTTGTTATGCAATGAACAAGTAACTAATACAACTTAAAAGACCAATCTGGGACAAATGTATAAGATAAGGAAAAAGAATAGAGACCCCAGAAGTGATGTGTAAGAAGAGGCCATCCACTAATAGAACCACAGTAAGCATTGTGATGGAAGACAAATTAGAAAGGTGAGGTCATGGCATAAAAATTATGTGGGTATGGTTCATATTTGCTGAGACATAATTCTGATTATTGAATATTAAGAGGAACAGATGAAAAAACAACTCGATTTACCTTACAATTTTCCAGGGGGGGGTAGAAATCATATAGTATACATACCACCCACCCTTCTAAGATGACTACAGTCTAAGGGTGATTGGTCATTTACATCAAGATGCAGCTTATGTCACTTGTAATATTTAATATATATAACATTTTTATCTTTCCAACAGACAACTCTACTTGTTGTTATATTGAGTAGAGATTCTATTTCACTGGAGAATACTTTAGTGACTAGAACATGATAAGGACACAAAAATATTAGATAAAATTAGCCATGTACACTGAGATATTTTAAGTCACTGCAGGGGCTATGCTTATGTGCATTTAACTGTTATTAGCGTTTTACTCCTGCACAGCTTCTAGGCACATAAGTTAATAAGTGGTAGAAGGATAGGTTTACTATAGTTTTGACTATTTCTAGGAAAGATATATTGTTTGTCTAGTAGCTATTTAATTTAATTTTAATTTTATTTATTTATTATTTTGTGTAAGGGTAGCTAGCATAATATTTGGGTGAAAGTGAAAGGAAAACCTTGAGGTGCCTGTGCTCCACCTTTTTTTAGAAGTGGTCTTTTTCTGCTATAAGCAAACTTAATAGACTGCTAAAGAACACGAGCAGAGTTGACCTTGGAGCTCTGGATTCTCCAGGTCCCTCTTCCCATTGCATTTTGGGATTATAGATTCATGCACAAATGTGCATCCATCTTTATGTGAGTGCTGTGGAATTGAACTCAAGCTATTAGGCACTGCATACAAGGGCCTGTAACCATTGAGAAATGATCCCAGCCTGGTATTTTTAAAAGTAATAACTGGACTGCAAGTATTTAAAAAGGCTATAGTTCCCAGGGTACTGTCTCACAAGTTCAAATACCTCAGCTGTACCAACCTTATTTTAGATATTGTGAAATTGGTTGTCTTTTAATGTACAATTGATCTCTGTGATGTTATAAGCTTATTTAAATTTAAAGTTTATAATGACTTGTTAATTTATTATTCTGGGGTTTTTTTGTTGTTTCTTGGAGAGATACTCTGATTTAATCCAACTATTGTGTGATAGTGCCACAGAATAATACACAATTTACTCATGTGGTTCGAAGTCTTTTGACAATTTGCAAATATTGTATATTCTTCTTTTATCTGTTTCTATCAACTATCTTCTATTTCCCTTTTTTTTAATTTGGTTCTCATATCAGATAATTTGTAATCTTCATGAACAAGGAATGTCCCAACCACGTATTTGGGCCATGTTTTCTCAAACAAAAGATAAGTAGAAAAGTGGAGGGAAAACCCCTTATGTTTTTCAGTAATACTGCTATTTCCCATGAAAGAGAAGACTCAGTTGACTCTGTTATGAAGGCAACTGTTGCAGCTTTGGGCCACATAAGGAAAGTCCAGGATTCATACTGAGACCAGGAACCTTGTCTTCTGAGCTGATCATGATTGACTCACCAAACTGGAAGCCAATGAAGTCAACAGCTCATTCTCTCAGAGACAAGCTCTGTATATGTCAGTCAATTATGGAATTCTCCTGCTCAATCAGAAATATTAGTTGTGAAATTATCTCCTTATTCAGGTTTCTCCTAGTCAGACAGTTGCTACTTGGGGAAAATGATAATGGATTTTGTCACAAATTATTTGAATAAGTACGTAAAAGGAATGAATAGCAGCAAAACCACATAACCCAATAGATAGAAAACAATCACCAAAATAAAAATAAAAATAAGGATGTTTCTTTTTTTAAAAATTCATTTGTGAGCACTTAAGATTTTACCCTTTTTTAAGTTAGGACAAATCCTGTGGATATAAAAAATTAAGAGTAGAACTAAAGAGATGGATCAGTGGTTAAGGGGCTTGCCTGAAAAGCCTAATGACCACAGTTTGATTCCCTAGAACTCATATAAAGCCATGCATCTGGCTTTCTTTTACATTGGCTAGTGGTCCTGGGGCACCCATTCTGTCTCTCTCTCTCTCTCTATTTCTATCTCTCTCTCTATTTCTCTCTCTGTATCTCTTCTCTCTCTCTGCTTGAAAATAAATAAATATTTCTTTAAAAATTGAGTAAAATTAATCAATGCCATTGTTAGTTCTTGAAATTTCACGTTCCTTTCATTTTGCTGTTGGCAAGGGACTCAGCTGAATATATGAAACAGTTTACTTTGATTTTGAGAGGAACAGGTTTCTTGATAGTTTTCTGACACACAGCCAACCCTTTTGTCAAAATATCAGTGTTTTGTTAGGCCAAAAATAGTTTCATTTCAGCCAGCAAAATGTCATTTAGAAATGCAAGTGACCAGTGCCATAAAAAATGTGAACCACTTATTAATAATGGCTGTAACACCATAAGTGGTGCAATGATTTCAAAAGGAATTATTATTCTCTTATAGATGCCATTTGTAGGTCTTGGAACAGATAATACAATGTGCAGGAAAATGCTTGAGAGACAGAAACAGAGGAATCTAAAATATATGTACACAGAAAGTGAAAAGATTAAGGCAGCTAATGGAATAATGAAAAGGAGAAAAACTGGGTGTGGTGGATCAAACCTTTAATCCCTGCACTTGGGAGGCAGAGGTAGGAGGATCACAGTTGAGTTCAAGGCCACCCTGAGACTATATAGTGAATTACAGGTCAGTCTAGGCTGGAGTGAGACCCTTGTTTTGAAACTCCCCCAAAATATAAAGAAGAAAGAACAAAGGGGGGGGGGGCGACAAAAGTACAAGAGAAAAATGAGGATTTAAAAATCTGCTACAAATTAACAGAAGCATAGTTGTAGTTAAGTAGCCATTATTAAATTTCAATGAAACAATTTGATTCTGTTGAAAATTTAAAAGGGGAAACCTATACAAGGATCATAACATTATGAATGAAAGTTCCCAGAACTCTCAGAACATTAGTCAATTTTCAATTTGTTATGCGTGCTTGCTTGACTTTTTCATTAGTATTTTCAAATACATTTGCCTTGTTTACAATTAGATAATTTGAAACTATTCCCTTTGTTGTTGAAATTGCACTGCAGGAACTCTGACCCTGGCATCTGTAAGAGTATCCCATGTTATCAGGTAGACTGCGGTGACCATCTGGCCACTGGACAGATGCCCAGGACTAAACAGACTCCTCTGATATTTAGCTGCACCCACGCTTTCCCACCAAATATAGAGGACTTACGTAACCGGTATCTTAAAAAGAGACAATTACACACAGACACAAATACTAATACCAATAATAAAAGTAGCCATCAGGCTATCATTGTTAGTATTTTTAGGAGTCTCCAGTGTTGCTGTGTTCCAAACATATCCAGAAATTACTCTCATATAATTCCCAGAGCACTCCTATGGGACAGGCTTCAGATTTCCCGACTTTGTCTATGAATGAGATAAAGCTCATGAAAGTTAGTATTTTTCCAGGATTCTAAAGCTAATTGTACAGTGGATAAATTTTAATTTCAGTTCATGAGTCTTTAAACATGCTATATTTCTTATAAGTGTTATATATGTTCTCTCGGTTAAAAAAAAAAAACAAAACACTTTGACTCCAGAAAAGAGATATTCCCTATTCTTTACTTTTTATGGATGGAGGATTCTGAAAATTTTGGTACCCAAACTGATAAAATTACTTGGCAGGATAGAGAAGAATACTTTAGTAAGACTTACTAAGTGTGTAAGGAGGTCATGGACAATGTGGTTTGACATTCTGGAATATCCAACACCTTCCCTGAATAAGTTGATGTCAACAATAATTTCAGTAATTATTTCTCACAGTAAAATTGACATTTAGTCCCCTGAAATCTTGAATGTCAGTTGTGTAAACTATTAAAAATTCTTTATTAACCTAGAAGAGACTAAAATATTATCATTAAATAATATCCATCTGGGAGATAAAATCAACCTTTTCCTCCATTTCAACATTTTCAATGTAATATTTAGGAAAAAATTCATTGATTGAATAACTGCTGGTATTATACTGGCCATTTTCCATGAATCTTTGACTTCTTTGAGATACTCTGCTTAGCTTAACACCTCGTCCCAAAGTCAACTGACATAAGATCTATCAATCAGTAAGTCTATTTTCCTTGAATGTTTACTCTGATTCTAAATAAATCCCAAGAACTACAAGTACAAAAAGATCATGGGGAATTAAAACAAATTAATTACATTATGTAGGAGAATTGACCTGAAAAATACTCAGCTAAGAATTTGTTGAATTGAAATACATTTTGAAATTAAGAGGCATCTCAGAGGTCTAGTTTATGCAAATTAGAATTGGTGTTCAAAGATAGTGCTGAGTTGTGAGTAAAGATAGAACATTTAAAATTGTCCCCTTTCACTGCTCACTTATAACATTCATGAGAAATTAATGTTATTAACTTTTATTCTTTTAATTACTTCTAAATATATATATATATATATATATATATATATATATATCTTTGTCAATTATGTTTTCTATTTTCATCCATGAAGATAAACACATTAGCCCCACTGCTTCACAGAATAATTTAAGTATATTAAAATTCTGAGAAGGGTGGGAAATTGCAGGAAGGTTTATATAAGGAAATTATATCTGTTTTGTCCTGAGACTCATATAGGCCTGGAAAACATGAACCAAATAAGAAGTGACAGTTATAGATTTAAAATATCACCTGAGAATAGGCCATATAGCACAAATAACATGTTTGAATACCAATTTACTTAACAATAAGTTATTGCTAACTTAGGATTTACTAAATGTTTGTCAATGGAGTCAATCTTTCAATATGCTATTTAATGTTCATGAAGTTCTCTGAGGGTTGCATTATTTTCTCAGTGACATTACAGAAAAAAAGTGTGATTAGGAGAGAAGTAACCTGCTTCAAGTGCAGCAAGTTGTCTATTGCAATTTCCCATAATTTGGATCATATAAAAACTGTGACAGAGGTTAAAGATGACATTTTATCTTCATAAAAATGATGAAGGGATCAAGACAGGATGTATACTAGCTTTTATATTCTAAGAAGAATTTTCACAGGGATTTTACATCATTTCTCAGAATAATTTTAAAATAGTTATATTATTAAATTAGTCATATTACTTGAAAATTGTCACATATAATTCATAAGAGTACCTAAATATCTCTATTGGACAGAATATCAAATAAAATTTTAAACTGCTTTAAAGTAGCTTCTGCAACTAAAATTTGTTCACTTCCTTTGTTTTCAACTAACATATTTGATTATTAAAGTTTTATACTCATATAACTGTCAGATCAAATTCTCACTTTTCCATTCCATTTGTCCATTCCAACAGGCAAATATTTCAATTTTCCACTTCCTTAGTCTTGCTTGGCAATATTTTCTTACCTTTTTATTATTTTTACTTTATTATAAAGTTATCACAAAACAGGGTAAATTTGAAGACTCTCAGTACATCTATTTTCTATTCATTTTAGTCACATAAAATATACTTTATATTATCTTCATTTGTGTTTAGTGGATAATAAGAAAAACACCATATAATAGATTAAGAGCTAGATTATATATCTATATCTATATCTATATATATATGAACTTCAAAATTATCTCCAGTATTAAGTAGTTTAAAATTAGATTTTGTTTTTAGAATTATGGAAGAAACTAGAGTGAGCTCTTGTGCCTCAGTGGTCAAAACGATAATTTCCATTTTATTAGATTATTGCTGTTTGGGGCTGGCAGCTCCTGTATCAGTCAACAGCACAGCTTTCTTATATTTGTGAAGGCACATTCCGAGGGAATATTCAGGGAAGTGTTTTAACTCAATATAGCTAAACTATATAGCCATACCTGTTGTCACTTGTGCCTTTCTGTCCTTCTTATATCATCCTCCCTTCTAAGACTTCATGGATGGGTCCTCCTGGAGCACCATTTAACCATCTAGGATAGATGGCACAAAATGAAGGAAGGAAAAGTGCCATACATCTTTCCACTTTCTACAGAAATTGGTGTTGGATTCCCTTCATTTAGTTCATTTTTTCTGTACATTTTCCACATCAGGAGAGAACAGGGCTACCTGTGCCTTTCTATTGGGTCAGTGAATAAAAATAACTAGTTTCTGGGGAACACTGAGCCTTGTCTCTCTAGTACATGAAAGGCTTGATATTGATTCAATGCAGACTGCAGCATGTGAAGCGCGAACGATCAATCATTAGTGGCATTTCCTCATGTCTATTCACTTCTTTGACATTTCTTCCAACTTTTTATTGAAATTTGGTTTTCCCCTAAGTACACTTTTCCCCATAAAGGACTCTTTCTGTGATACTCTGTCTTTGAGCCTGGCAGAAGAAAGGCTGTTCATTCCCATTGCTCCTAATGAAAGTTTTCAAGACATTATTTATTCTTTCTCTCTAATTATAGCTCATCCTCACTCCTGGAGACTGGACATGCTGCTTATTCCAGGGAGAAAATGGAAACGATTACAGGAGAGCTTCCATGTGCTCACATGTCCTTATCAAAACTCCAACGTGATTTGCGCGGTGCTCCTTTCCATCTGTTCCAATGGAAGTCTCTATGGTTCCATATGAAAGCAATTGACCTTCCAATTCCATGCATCCTTCCAGCTGACATTTAGACATGTCCTACTTAAAACATCAACTAAAACAACGTGTCTAATGCTACATTATTTAGATATACGCCATTGCCTTTCCATTCACAGTAAAACATGCCAAACATTTTGTTTATATCTGCTGGGTTTAATTGCTCCTCTCTCCTACTTTTTTCTAAAGGATTATTAAGATATTGTTTCTGCCAGTTGATCTACTACAAGTACTCACCAGTGATTTCTTCTACACGATTTCATCAATTTTCAAATTTTTCCTTTACAAATTTTGTTCATGTTATATTAAAGACAGTAATTTCTAGGTGTTGTCTGATAATATTGGTTCCTTCTTAGTCTCTATGACTGGTTTCTCTTCAGCTTTTTAGCTGTACCTATCTTGTATTCAAGCTACTGCTCTCTTGGTGGTACCCTTAAATTTCATGGAATTAAATCTTAGCTATATACTGTTTTATTCCAAAATGGTGATATATAGCCCAGACCCCTCTTGAATGACAAATAGAAATTATCCCTTCTACATATCAATTTGAATCTCGAAAGGACATTACAAACTTGTATGTCCAAAATCAAACTCTTTCTATATTCTACCAGCATCTCCCATCTGAAGAAACGTATTTCTTCCTTGATACTTAAGCAAGTAAAATTAGGGGTCTTCCATAACTACTCTCTCTCTCTCTCTCTCTCTCTCTCTCTCTCTCTCTCTCTCTCTCTCTCTCTTTCTCTCTGCCATTTTATAATTGTCAAATTCTGTTATCTATGATCAACATGAGTCTCCTTCTTATACCACCTGGTCTCCTAATTTCTTTCCATACCATCAAGTTGAATTCTATAGATGGCAAGCGAGAAGTTCCTTCTAAGACATTAATCATATCCAGCGATATCTGTGTTCAACACACTGGAATTTTTCCTTCTCATTTAATGTTAAAATTACCTGCACCCAACAGGCTGGCCTACTAAATCCCAGATCACATTTTCTTCCAGTCTCATTCCATTGATGTTCCCTGGGATTCTCGTCTTTCCTCAAAGATGCCACGGGTTCTCTTGCTTTATTGAATTTATACTTAAATTTTTTCTCTCTCTTGGAAAGTTCTTCACCCACATAACTACATTCCATACTTTCTCCTTGCTCAAATATTACATGTACATTAAGAGGTATTTGGACCAAATGTTCCTATTTTACAACATGTTTCCTGCTCTTTTATTTTGGTTCCTTTTATATAAACCATTATAATCACACATAGATTTTGTTGTTTTTTAAAAACCTATAATATCTATGATGGCAATCATTTTCATCTTGTTGATCGCTGCTTTTTCTTTATGTTTTGTAGTGCCAGGTATATGGTAAATATTCTAAAAATACATTGAATTTTTTGACTGTCTATCCCTATTTGTATAGTTATGTAACTAGAGGTTGAATTCAAACTTGTATAGCAGGTTACCTTACCTTGTTATTTTTCCCCTATAACATGCCCCAATATTTTTTACATGGCTTCAACTTTTCAATATAAACTTTGGGTTTTATGGTGAAATTTAATTGCATCTATAAATGAACAGAGTAATGAAATATAGTAACTGAACAAAGAAAAAGAAGAAAATGGAGGAAAGACCAAGCAAATTTCTTTCAGCGTAAGATAAAAGTATCTTGAGTAATGAAAAAAATGGTCAATAATATTTGACATCAACATATAGCCTGACTAACAGGCTTAGATAATTATTTATTCCTTGTGATATTTCAAATCCTTATGAATCATTGGTTTATAATCTCATGATTTTCTTCACTTTGTGTATTTTATTTATTCATTTATTCACTCATTTATCTTTGTGTGTGAGTGTGGTGTAAGTGACTGTGTGTGCATGTGGACATGTGTGTCAGTCCTCACCTGCTACCTGGTTTCTCTTGTTTCTCACTGCATATGCCAGGTTAGATACCAGGAATTCTTCTGTTTCTGCCTCCCATCTTTCATAGGTGTGCATGGAATACAGAATACAGACACTTGCTATTGTATCTGGCTTTACATTCTGGTATCCAAACTTACTTCCTCATGCTGTGTGTCAAGCATTTTATTGACTGAATCATCACCCCAAACCCATTTTGCGTATTTTTTGAATTTATATTTGTGTGTGTTGTGTGTGTGTGTGTGTGTGTGTGTGTTTGAAGGCCAGGGGACAAACTCTGGGAATTTATCTTTTCCTTGCAACTTGTTTGAGGCACATCTCTCTTATTTGTACAGTTGGAATTAAGGTGCATGTGACATTGTGCATTTTTCCTTGGGTACTGGGCATCAGGTAGACAGGCTTGTGGAGGAACTGTATTTAACCACAGAGCCATCTCCACAGCTTCCCCACTTTACAGACTTCTGAAGCTTAACACTTATTAATCCATTTGTGGGGTGCAGGGTTTCTCTCACTCTATCCCAGATTGACCTGTCTTGGAACTCACTGTAATCCTGGGTGGCTTTGAATTTAAGGTGATCTTCTTACCTTAGCTTCCTGTGTACTGGAATTATAGGCAAAAGCCTATTTGGGCTGGCTTTGAAAATGAATCTTAATGATTTAAGTTTAAATAAAAAAACTCAACAGTGTGAGTTTTTTCTCTCAATTGCATATTAAAGAGATAAGTTGCTTAGAATGTATGAAATATCAAGCAAGCTTCTTATTCTGTCTACACTGTGTAACATATATTCTTCTCTAAATAAATTGGTTTCAAGCCTTGTCAATGCCTTTTTTCAAATCAAATTTTGACTGTTGAAAACAAAGAAGAAGCCACAGACATGAAGGTACTGAATCCCATGAATCATCTGAGAGCTGTGGTGGGGGAGGATATCAGAGACTTGGCAACCCTCAGTAACAACACACTTAGGTCATGAGAACCCGGCTGAAGACTGGGCTATCCATGGTCCCCTACCACAAAGACTGATACAGAAGGCCCACGGAGGAAGATATCCAGCTGACTGGGGATGGGGAAGGGAGGCAACGGGGAATTGGGGATAACGACTCATGGTTGGCCCACTAAACCATGTAACTCATTATGGACAATAAAGAAAAAACAAAGAAAGTTGACTGCAAAATGAATACAAAGAATTTCTCATCAGATGTTTTTAAAAGTCCTTTAGTAGCAAAGAAATTAAATGAAAACCAATGAATCCTATGGATCTTTTCCTACATAACAACTTCAAAAAACTTCCCTTTCATTCATCTATCCTTCCACACTGTGGTGGTTTGAATATGAAGTGTTCTCCTAGATTCACGTGTTTGAATACTTAACCCCTACGTGGTGGTGCTGTGTGGGAAGTATGTGGAGCCTTTAGCAAGTGGGGCACTGCTGGAGGAAATGTGTCACTGCGAGCCGGCCTTGAGATGTATAGCGCAGCCCACCTTTCCACTCTGTCTGGACTCCCTCCCTGCTGATGAGAAGAGGTGGCCTTAGTTGTCTGCTTCTGCCATGCTTTCCCCAATATGATGAAACTTCCCCTTGAAATGATAAGCCCAAAATAACTATTTTTCCATTTTACATATATATATAAAATCACCTGGGGAATCAGAAACATCATGATATCCAATATGTAACCTTATTAACCTTATTATAATCTAGATAATACTGAACTTTAAGCAAAAAAGAAAAATAAAACCTTATAATCTTCCTTAGAAGGTTTTATTTTTCTTTTTTTGCTTCCAGTTCAGAATTATGTAGATTTCTCAAAAGTTCTAGCCTATTATGATTTCTACAGTTTCTCTAATCTTAGTGTTCATAAATATAGGCCAGAGAGTCACGTGGCTGCTCTGATGTCTTAAGCATTGTTATCGTCAGATCTAGAATGGCCCATAAAAGTGCAGGTGTTAAAAGGCTGGTCCACAATGTAGTGACATTAGGAAATAGTAAAAAAATCTAGCAGAAAGAGTTAGTCTTCTGGAGGTGTGCTTGTAGAATTTTTGGGAAATGATGGGGATTATGAAACAAGTGTGTCTTCCTTTATTTTTCATGTCACACCTATACATTTAGCTCATACAAAAGCTAGCCAGGACATCCTGCCTCTGCAGAGGTGCAAAACTAGTGGGGTCAATCATATGCTGAAACTTAAAACTATGACCCAAAATAAAAAGTTACTCTTAGTACATTAACTATTGCCTGTATTTTTACAGTGACAATAAAAACAATATAATTTCTGATATAGGTACTAATTATCACCAAACCATGAAGATCAAATTGTATCTCATTATTACTGTAACAAATTACCACCAACATAACAGTTTAACATAAGGAAAACTCCTCTCACTATTGTGGCATCTAAAATCTAAAAGACTCTTATGAGCTTCAAGCCAAACTATCTCCAGTGCTGTGTTCCTTATTGAAGGCTCTATGGAATAATCCACTGTCTTGGCTTTCCTGTTTTCAGAGGAAGACCACATTTATTGGCTTATGGTTGATTTCCCCATTTTGAAAATAGTTTTCTATGTCTGTTTCTGTTCCCCTTTTTATTTTCTGACTGATAATATTTAGCTCACTACAAAATTCCATCATCTTAAGAATCTTACTTTAATCCCACCTACAACTCTTATTCAAATGTCTAAGAGATCATATGCTCATGTTTGGGGAATTTGAATGTTGATATCTTAGGGAGGATATTTAAACAGAGTTTTATTTATTTATTTGAGAGAGAGACAGACAGAGAGACAGAGACAGACACAGAGAGAATATGTGCATCTCAGGCCTTTTGCCACTGCAAAGGAACTCCAGAAGCATGTACCATTTGTGCATTGATTTTATGAGTATATTGGGGAATCAAATCTGATCCATCAGAATTTGCAAGCAAGCACCTTTGACTGCTGAGCCATCTCTCCAGCCCCATTTGGGAGGAGGTTATTCTGCCTACCATAGTCAATATATGTTTTATTTTAATGTGTTTAACAAAAATTATAACTCAATAATGAAAATATCATTGAATGATATGCCTCTATTTTAAAAGTGTTCTAATTACTTCTGACTAAAAATAAATTAGACTTTTTGAATACTGTCCCATTTTCTAATATGAGTTAAGGTAGACAAAAATTAGGCAACCATTCATCACAGGAGCTTTAGTCTTAGTTTTTTTTTTTCATACAGAACTGAAATAGTTTCCATCTCTCTTGTCTATCACCCCAGTGTATTTTGTTTTAATTTCTGTATGAGAAAGTGAGTAGAAATACAATATTTATTCATTTATATTCTAAATATTTTCAAAAGCTAATGAAAGAGAAGATTAGAGAATAAATGTTGAACACATTGTAAAGCTTGGGGTTTGAAAATGTATTTTTGTGACTGCATATATATATATATATATATATATATATATATATATATATATATATATATATATATATAATAGTAATTTAATCATACATTAATTCTTATTTTCAGCAAAATAGAAATCTAGATATTAACCTTTAATATAAATAATTCGATTACTCAGCCAAAGGAAACAGAGTATAAAGATAATGAGCCACATTTTATTGGCAGGACTATTATATGGCATTATAGGGTATCTAAAACAAAGTATAGAGCATTTGGAGCTGATGACACAGGTCAGTCCATCAAGTGCTTGTTTTCCATGCAAGCAAAAGGGGCCGTGTTTGATCCCCAGAACAATATAAAACAATCTTGCCATGATAGAACATATTAATAATCTCAGCACTGAGGATTTGGAGAGAGTCAGACACCTGGGACTTGACAGCCAGCCAGCCTAGCCTACTCAACTGGCTCTAAACCAATGAGAAACTCTGTCTCAAAAAACATAGAAGGTGCCTTGAAGAACACCCCTAGATTGTTTTCTGTCCTCTGCACACAAGTACATGTCTGTCTGCACGTAGTCAACACCCACATGCAGCTGTTGCACACATCTCCCTTCCCCACCAACACTTGGCAGTTCAACATGCCCAATTTTGTCTTTAACGAAATGGAAATGAATGAAAACTTTTGTGTGCTGAACAAATCCAGAACATGAGGTAGTAAGGTGGAATGAAGCTCCAGGTTTCCTCTCTGCTAATTTAGTTCACATTCCCAACACAAAAGGCTTTCCTGGTTCCTACTTAGTCTATGCTATTCTCTGACTTGATATGGTTCCTCTCTTCCATTATCTTCATCTTGCATGCTAAATCAATATCATTTGGATTGGATCTCTTGAGATATTGAATTCACCAATATGATTATGTGCAAATGGACAAGGTGTAATTCAGTTTCTATTGCTTTTCTCTTTGCAAATTAAGATGCAAAGAGCAAAAGGAAAAGAGTTTAGGCATGTTTTCTTACTTTTATTCTGTCTTCTATTTCTGGTTACCAAGAAATGTTGAAGAGTAGTTGAATTTCAGCACAAACCTTTATCCAAGTGTGACTGCCGACAGCATCTGAACAATAGCCAGTGCACAGCACTTGGGATGGACAATGAACTTCACAAAAGTGTTCAAATACATATGTGGGTATAGATAAAGATATAGATAGATAGATGATAGATACATAGATGATAGATAGATATAGATGAAATTGACAGGTGATAATATATATATATATATATATATAGAGAGAGAGAGAGAGAGAGAGAGAAAGAGGATATCAACATAGTTGATGTAGATATAGACATTGATATACATTTATATATAGATAGATGTAGTAGATATAGATAAATACACACATATGTATATATAATATTCATAAATATATGACTTTTAGCAATTTTCAAAGTGTAAGCCAATACCTTCCCTAATCTACTCTTTTTTCTATTTCTTTTTTTTTCTTTTTTTAAAATTTATTTATTTATTTATTTTTGGTTTTTCGGTTTTTTGAGGTAGAGTCTCGCTCTAGTTCAGACTGACTTGGAATTCACTATGTAGTCTCAGGATGGCCTTGAACTCACGGAGTTCCTTCCTACCTTTGCCTCCTGAATGCTGGGATTAAAGGCATGTGCCCGGCTAATTTATTATTATTATTATTAAATTTATTATCCATAATTAGATACATTTAATAAGGGAATAATGTGTTGATGTCTCCACTTACCCTATTTACCTCTTCTCTGTCCCCTGTCAGTTGGATATCCTCCTCCGTGGGCAGTCTGGATCAGTCCATGGGGGAGGGGGCTGTGAACAGCCTAGGAGTTAACCCGGTTCCTTTCCCTCTTTCCATACAGCTCAAGTTAGTATTGAACTCGTGCCACTCCTCTTGTCTCAACCTCCCAATTTTTAGAATTACAGGTGTCAGCTCATTTGTCCTTTAATAATATTTATTTTTATTTAACACCTTGCTGTACATAAACTAATTCTCATCTTAAAGTTTTATATAATTTTATTTAAAGTTTAGGACACACCTTTAGACCTGAAACCTTTCCTTTCTTTGGACAACAGGGAATACATAATGCTTTGATACCAAAGACATGTTACCAAATTATTGATTCCTTTCATTCACTTAATTTCTTATCTCTAATTTCTGTCCAATTCTGACACATACTGTACAGCCTTCTGTGTGGTGTGGCCTATATAACTTGCTCTGTTTCTTTGTGATTATCTCTTAAATGCTTTCAGATATCTGGCAAAGGGGTGGAGTGATTTTTTTTTCGGTCTTTGTCTAGCACTGAACTTGTAATGCATAGAAATTATCTCCAGCACCATGTGTATCATAATTATAACAAAGTCAATCTTAAGCCAGGTTAATAGTTCAGTATATTTTGAGCTACAGTGATATTCAGTAAGAGGAAGTCAATATGCCACAAAACACATTAGGTGTAAAAGTACCACTGCTACAATTTCCAGATAAACAATTCCCTATGCAGCCATGGAGAGGGATCATTCCCAGAAGTGCCTGCCTCTTCTGTAAGGCAATATCTCACCAGTGACATTTGGTACTAGTGAATCAACACTTCTAATACCGTCTCTCTATTTTAAGTGATCCTGCCATCTGCAATTGCTCCCTCTAGTAATGCTATTTAAATTATCACGGGATAATGCTTCTTAATCATCTTCAACTTAGTTGGAAAAATTAAAAGGATTGTCTTTTCAATTCATCCCCTTCCCTTAGGGTTAGCTCCATCGCTGTTTATTTGTGCTGTTTAAACAGTTCTATTACTGACATAATTTGTTTCTGCAGCATTTTAAACTGCAGAGTTAATTAGAAAGTATTTAACTATCTAATTTGGAAGTGATAATTCAGAATATTTATATGCATACATATAAAATGCTATTATACCTACTTTTTAAATTGTTAAAATATTGTTTTAGTACTGTTATGTTTTGGCAATATTGTCTTAGAAATACTGTCTTTCTTTAAATAATATCATTATAAAAATATAGATGGACTATGAGAATAAATTCAACGGAATGGATTCTTATAGGAATAACTTGGGCCTGAATTAGACATGAAAAGCAGTGCCAATGTACTGATTTACCACAAAAAGCTAAGCCAGTAGATAAATTAAAGGTAGTCAAAGCAACACACGCACCTCTTAGACACACAATTAGTGTAAGCCAATGGATATGAAATGAACAATTTCCTATAAGAGGACCTACTGTCAGTGAGTAGGATATGATAGCTTTGCCACTAGGTTTCATGAAATACGGCAGACGATTCCCTGTAGCATCATCTCAGAGACCCTCCATTAACAATGGTGAAGGAGACATGAAATAATTACAAGCTTTAGGGAGATAAACTTCTTCAACATTAGTCAAGAGAAATAATCGGGTACAATTGTTCTAAGCCTTCCAAAACAAGATTCCTAAAAACCTTTCCCTTCTCCTAATATCTGTCACATTGGAAGAATGGAAGAAAAGAGAGATCATGGCGTACATCAATTTAAGCAGGATTTAAATCATTTTACCTTTACCTTAATTAATTTGTTTTGTTTTTACATCCTATGTGTTGTGACTGAATAAAGAACTGTGATAATTGCTGAATAGGAAAGGACAAAATACAGACGAACACAGTACAAAGAGCCTACTCACAAAATTTAATAAGAAAGATACAATATGATAAATACCTAATCTAGTAAGGCAGATTAAAAAATAACACTAAAAGAAAATGTAATACATGTAGCATAAACATCAATGTCTTAAAAGTTACAGAAACATAGGTATATCTTGAAAACTTGAAAGAGGAAAGAAATTCAGTTCCATTCAAGTTCATTGAACCACTTTCTTTGTCAGATATAGCAGCAAGAGCTATAGACACAGAAATGAAGAACGTATCGTTATTACAGTTTTAAGTTTTTGGGATTACCTTCCCTTAAAGTGCGAGGAGTATGATGGACGATTTTAGAGAAAAGTGATATTTGAGTTGCATCTGAATGCATAGGCGAAATCTTGACATATGGGCAAAAGGAAAGAGCTTAACAAGGAGAGATAAAAGTGTGGTAAACCACACCTGCAGCTTTCACACTAACCTTATTTCTAATCTCCTGAAAGTCTGCTACGGGAGGAAGGGAAGGCAAAGCTCAGTGATACATACATGCAGCACTGTGATTTTAAAGCAAAGAAGGATAAATGTTCTGAGGAATCTTTATGTTCTGTTGATGCCCTTAGAGGAGGGATGCTTAAGACTGTGGTTTGGCTATGCAGACCCAGGCTGGCCTTGAAATCATGATGCTCCCATTCTGTCCCCCAAGTCGCTGGGATTGCAAGTATGTACCACCACACCTGTTTAGGGGGCTATTTTTAAAATTATTTCTACAGCTTTTTTGAATACTATGATTAGTGTCATTAAAATTGCATGTACTATGCATAGAATTAATCATAGGTTATTCCTTTATTTTCTATTCAAATAATATGTAACACTCTATAGCAAGTAAAAGATCATTCCAATTTTTTATGGAATACTGTGCAAATAATTTCGTACTAATAAATTTTGAAAATACTAGCCATTCATGAAAAATGTCTACCAGAGGTATTATGTGGTTACTTTCATATATTTATTGTTCTCCTTATAATTTACATGAGTTGAATTCACAAGTTACACAGGTGAACTTTGCTCTTGGATGAGCGACAGCTACAGAAATGTTTTTATAGTGACCAAGGGTCAAGGTCATACCAAGGACTTTCTAGAAGTCTCTACTGAAGAGACATGGAAGACAAGTCCTAATTAGAAGAGCTAAGAAACTATTTTCCTAAATGTGATCCACTCTCCAAGACCCTGAGCCTTGTACATTTGGAGACACAGTAACCTGAGAAAATCCCTTTCTTATTTTATTTAATACCATATTTAATTCTTCCTGAGAATTTCAACTCCTTTCTATTGAAATTCGTTGCAAATACACACAATACTATTATTTGCATACTGAACCAAAACTAGTTTTTATCTCCTGGCCCATTCTTTGTTTAAAATTATCTATTTCTAGCTGACCATCATGGTCCGTGCCTTCAATTCTAATACTTAGAATGCTTGGGATTGGAGGTAGGAAGATCAGTCTGCAGTAGGGCAACCTGGGTTACAGAGTTCCAAGTCAGTCTTGGATAGAGTGAGACCCTGACTCAGAAAAACAAACAAAAAGAGTAAAAGGACTGGTTGGAGGAAGAGAGGAGTTCACTATAATGGTTTTGGTGGAGTGGTACAAGAGGGAGCTGTAACGGGACTTCAATCAAAATTGATTTATATATATTCTATATCTTCAATAAAACTGTTTTGTTAAAAAATGAATCTCTGTTTTCCCTGATGTCTTCTGCCCATAATTAGTTTAAAAACTGGTTTGATTTTGCTATAATGAAACCATTCTTTCTGTGTTGCATTTTTTTCCGAGATCCATATAAGATGCCTTGTTAGATAAACGCGATGTAGGTTCTTTCAGTGACAAGTTTAAAGTGGAGCCTTCACCAAAACTGTATTTTGACTCTATGGAGCTCTTTTCCTAAGTTTACAAGCTTTCTTCCTGAAAGTTAAGCAAAAGCAGACATAGGAATGGGACATGAGATGTGTTTACTATGATGATGAGTCCTTAATATGTGGTACACAAAAATCTCTGGATTTGATTATAGGCTGATTGGCATAAGAAGAGTTTTTGTATATAACTATGCCTAGAAATATATTTTTATGCATTAATATCATCATTAATCAAATAAGTTCTATTGTCATTATATGAATAATACAAAAATGAGTTGTACTCAGGTTAACTCTGAACAACTTTTACTGTGAGAATGTAAAAATAATTCTTGTGATTTCATGCTATATCTCTGATTTTATAGTAAGGCAAAATATCCTCTCAAAAATTTCATTTTAAAATTCATCTTTATAAAGGTCTTGCTTCAATCATTTGTATTGCTAAATTACTTAATTACTTAATTAATTGCCATGAGAACAATAACTTTACAAGTAATACTGCAGTCTGACCAGTTAGTTTAGTTGGTTGGAGCTTGATGCTAATAGATAATAGTTTAGTTTTTTTTAACTAAAAGGTAGTATGCACTGACTGAGCAGACTCATGTCAAGCTTTAATTGTACTATAGTGTTCAGGGACCACATCTCAACAATATGCTTTAGATTTAAACCAGGGTACTAAGTATTTGAAAATTCTTTGAAATTACGTTCATACTTTAATACAACTATGAAGTAATTTTTTCATACATTCAAATACACAGGTAATCCCAATGGCTCAACATAACCTTATGTCACTTACCAAGACAGCATTTTGATTTTGCAGCTTCTCTGTTAGTTTCACTACCATCAATTAAGCCTTACTTGGTTTTAGGTAAAATCTTGCTTAATTAATGCTTAAATAACTTAGATGTCATGTCTGCAATCTTATTCCACTCATTATTTTCTTTGTGTATGTTTTCTAATATAAAGCTGTGAGGGAGGGGGCAGAAAAAGAATGCAAGAGCAGCCAGAAGAGAAGGAAATCTGCAGTATGTTATCTTCTGGTTGTGACATTTCCACTGTACTCATGGACTCTCAGCACATGGGGTATTCCTATACCTGACTAAGCTTGTCCAAATGTCATCAAAGATGAGAGAGAGGTCTATGACCCCACACCTTTAAGAGTAGACAATAGACAAAGATGATTGCGGGGGGAGAGGATGCCTTTAGTGGTATACTACAGGAGGACTCTCCATTCTCCAGTCAATTACTTCCACCCATGATTATGCAGGACATCCTAATTTAAATACATGTATCCAAAAGAGAAAAAAAAGTGTGGAAATAAAATAAGGGTTTAATGGGGAAAAGGACTTTAACTGAGAAGGGGAAAGAGTGAATGTAAGTGGATGGAGAATCAAAATGCACATGAATTTGTCAAAAATAAAGAAACTAAACATTGAGGTTTTTTTTCTAATTGCCAGTCTTACAAAAAATTCTTTAGGCATGTACTTACTTTATATCTCTTTCACCTATACATTTGGAGAGGGGGAAAGAATTCTTTTATATAAGCAATATGTTATTCAAAGCAGAGATGGGCTTGAAGTAGGAAACCTTGTCCTTCCACTAAATTGATGAATGATCTTGTCACAGACAAGTTTGATGGGTGATGGTGAAGAAGCCTTGACACATGGTTCATGTATGTGCACAGGGCAATCAGAGGTTGAGGTACTATGCATAGACAACTGAACACTCAGGACACCATACACATGATTTTAAAAACTTCATGCTAGTGCTTAGGGGGTTCATCCTCTGAACTCTAAAAGTTTATGATGTCCCTAAGTATACACAGTATAAGAGGATATATTACGTTTTGATAAACAATATAGTATTATTAAACAGAGCTATCATAGATTCTAATCAAACATAAGTATTTATCGACTAATATCCAGAGATCACAGTTCCCAAAATTTTAGGAAATGTACAGATCCTCCCCAGCAAAGACATGACCAGAAGAGAGGGACCCTGAGTGCTGGCCCTGTTTCAGCAGAGCAGTAAACACTGCAATAGTCAGTTGTAGAAATACAGAAAATAAAAGGCTCAAAGCAAAATGAAGTAAACCCATATCATTTTAACCTTTTCAGCTTACCCAGTCATTGAGTCAGATGAATATTTCTTTTTTTAAAATACAAGGTTAACAAGGTGAAGGAAGTTTGAGACTAAGGGAACAGGACAATCTGCTCTTTCAAAGCATAGAAGCGCTGTCCCCATCTGCAGGTCTTCACCTTATGGGGCTGTCTGGTACACAATTACAGGTCTTCACCAAATGACATTGATCACTATTCTCTGTTCTAATTGGGTTGATCTTATTATATTAACATTATGAAACATTTAACAATATAATTATTGAAATCCTCATCATTGTCATCATGCTTTTATGACTTCATCATTTTTTAAGTTCAGTATAAGATTTCTAATATTCTATATTTTAATATAGAATAAAAGGCAGCTTACTAGTGAAGATTGCTGAGTCACTTCTGTTTTATGCCTGTGATGTGATCAAAAAATCATGCTGATATTTCATATATTTTAGATGGATAGTTCATCAAGTTAAACATGAATCCCTTAGTAAGGTGTTTGCTATGTATTTATCACACAATCATGGCTTCCTAAGGCCTAGCAGTCACTATTATGTGTGGTTATGACCATGTACTCTCACTTGACCTATGCCCCAGGTGTCGGGCTCCTGTATAAATGTTCTGTTTGAAGCCTGCTCAGCCATATATATATATATATATATATATATATATATATATATATATATATATATCCCTATCTTCACAACTTGTATTGCAGAGCACAGTAATTTTCAGTTCTGATTCAAAGGATTACTATTTTGTTATAATCTTCAAATAACGGTCTGTTAAAAAAATCTTGTAAAAGAGAAAAGAAGTCCACTCTCCTACGATCAAGGTCATTACTGAACTCAATGCCTTCCATTGAAAAGCACAGAGATGCCATCTAGCAGCCACCATCAGGAATTTCTTGCCCAGAAATATTCCTTTCTCTATGAAACTGAGAAATAAATAAAATTATACAGGTTTTCAGCATCTAAAAAAATGACTCAGTGAATGGTGATTTGGCATGTAGCCTATACCTCAGATATTCCATTACTAATGCAATTAGTTGCCATGCTTTAAAATAAGGAAAGTGATATGCATATGAGTTTGAGTTTTTCTAAATGGAACTGAAAACTTGTTAGTTAGACTTTAATTGATTAAACACAATTTAAGTGAATTTACTGAAAAGGAAATCAATATGTCTATATGAAAATACAAATAATTAGTGGTGAATTGCCTTCTTTTGGGAAGAAAATACTAAGCTTGCCATTTTTTTTTTTTTTGCTATATTAGATGGGAGAAAAGAAAGTAAGCACATGCTGAAACTAAGATCATGCTTGAAACATAGAGTTACAGTCATTTTCTAAAATAAAAGACTAATTGACTTTCTAATAACTTACTATGAGATGGTGATACCTAGCACTTTATGGCAATTACATAAGAAAAGAAAGTAATAGTCACAGGAGGAAAAATATGAAGCATTTTGTGGTCTTCCATAGGAAGAGATTCATAGTAATTGTGCTTAGTAGGTTATTTTGTTTTAAGAAACATTAAATGCAAGAAGAACTCTGTGAGATTTACAATGAACTATTTAATTCATGTGGAATTATATCGCAAAGAGGGCTACTCAAATTTTAAGAGTGATCCAATATTGCCATTTTGTCTGCATCTATGTGAGTGTGTGCATGTGTGTGTTTACAAAAGATGACAAAGTAGGCAAGGTAGGCTTACAAAGAAAATGAATCTAGCTTTGAAAGATGAAGATAAAATGGAATTCTACCATATTCATATGCAAAAAGTAGCTGGTTAGTTTTTTGGTTCTTTTAAGTACCATTTCTTATGAAATAGTTTATTCTGTTTAAAAATTCTAGACTTTTGGGGTTCTGAGTTGTTGAGGTTTCTTTTTAAATTTTCAATTCACAACATATAACTTGTTAGCCAATTCCAACTTTTAAACATATAATTATAAAAGTAACAAATAAATTTTAGCCAAATGTATAGTTTGTAACCTAACTGACAATTACTTTGAAAACTTGATGGTGGTATGTGCAATTTGTTTTAGTTGGGGGCAGAGATGATACAGTTGATAAGCAAAACTAGTCTGAGAAAATATAGCAAAGCTGAATGCCTTTATGCTCTCTTTTGAAAGTACTATTTTTTCTACAAATTCAGAATTTTACAGAAGTAGCATAAAGACTTTAATATTCTCAATAACATAATACAGAACAGAACATCACATCCTGTTTTATTCTTTGCATGTTTTGAACTATTAGAAACTGAGAAAGATGACTTCAAAAGTTAATATATTTCCTTCCTTTCCTTGATGTCTCTACTTAGTGGTACCAAATGTTAATAATTTAATCTGGCCCAATTAGAAAGTTTTATATCACTTAATATTCAGAGATAAACTCATCAATACTAGAAAAGATAATATTTATCCAAAGTAGGTTACCTATTTGCAACATAATCTCCATATTTAAACATATATTTTGGCATTAAATATATCATATGATGGAGAACATTCATATAGTTGTTTAAAGATTCCACATCTCTGAATTGTTTAAGAATGACAAAGCTCACTTTAAGTCCAGTGACTTACTCTAAATTGACTCAGTAATTGAGTTTTATTTAAAAAATATTTTACCAAGAGTATTCCAAATGAGGTATATGAAACAAATGTATTCCAAAGTTTCACCCAGTATCATATGAGAGCTGCAGTGTAATATGTCACTACAGATAGAGACACATGAAGATATTTTATTCAGGCAAAATGCTTTAAAGCAACACTTTAGAATATAACACAGAGCATTGCGATCATTAAGGTGTCTTACACACACTGAAGCTTTTGAAATGACAGTGTCTGTAGAAATACAGCTGTAAATAAAATGGCCTTACTCTCACCAGCTCTCTCTAAATATGAAAAGTGAACAGAAATAATTATGAATACATTATGATGTGATTCTAATCTTTCACCTTATACTATGTTAGGCCTGTAAATATGACAACCACAGTGTCAAATTATGTTTAGTTGCATCTTACTTATATTCAGTTATGAAAGCAAACATACTTTCCCTACAGTACACAGATCAGATAATGTAAGGCTTTACAATTACTTTCCAAAATTTCAAAATACAGCTTTAAATCATGTTATAATTTGGCATCTTTTTTCAATAATGTCACATTGCTGTTGATTAGCTAAATAAATATATAAGTGCTCACTATCATACTCTTTGCTTCCAATTCCTTATCTCTCACTCTAGAGAAGTATGAATTTTTGAAAATGCTGGAAGATCTGAAACCACCATTCTTTATCATCAAGATTACTGTGATATATTGCTAAAAATGTTGTCCCATATCTTCCTGTATTTTATCAAAGGAGATCAGCATCATTTTAATTGTTAGTAATAGCTAATTTTCAGAGCTCAGCAGCTCTATCACTCACTCTTCCTATTGCCCTGCTTAGTTTGATTGGGTCCTTACTTCCTGTTTCTCAACACAGATTCATCAGAACTTCCTCAGTGTTCCCCAATTTTCTTTAATGAAAAGAAAGACGCAAGCACAAGCCCTTCTCCCCAGCGCCTCCGGGCTATGCAGCGTATCTCTCTGCTCTGCCCTGTGTAACAAGCAGCATCCAGAAATATTTTGGACACAAACCGCAGCACGTCTGCTATGGGAGTATGATAGATCAGATCAGTTGGGAAAAACCTCTCTGATTTCAACAAAGAAACAGTTCACCATCTCCTAATAAATGTTGATAAATTGCATTGTTTCAAGTGGAAACTCCTTAGCAGTTGGAATTAGCTAAACCCCCTCTAGGGCTGCATTGTCCACTGCCCATGCATATTGTATTCACTCTGGTCCCTCCCCCCTCACACCAGGACGCTACCTTGAGGAGCTATTCCTCCGGATAGTTCACCTTGTTCTCTTCCAAAGCAAAGGGGATGCACCAGGCACCAGAAGGAAGCTGAAAGATCTGTCTTGTCCTGTGCCACTTGGGGCATGTTTATTTGCATCCTGATCGTTTTGTTACAGATTACACATTTATTTCCAACAAGAGTCAAAATGTTAAACCCCTACCTTAGAAGGATCTAATGCAGCAAGCAGAAACAAAAGCAGGAGGTTGAGAAGGTTGGATGTCGCCTGCATTCTGATCTGGGGTGGATTTTTTTTTCTTCCTCCTCTTTACTCTGTTTTCTGGAGCCAGCCAGTCCACTCACTGCAGAGACCTTCCACTGTCAGTTGCACTTTCTGCCTGCCAGTCAGAGCAGAGTGGAGGCGGCGGCAGAAGCAGCAGCAGCAGCAGCCGCCCTGGGGGGCAATCATACCGCAGGCATCCTTAGAGCCGGGAGTCGGGGAGCTCCATCCAGCGAGCTGGGCTGGGCTGCAGTGGGCGCTGGCCAAGGTGCTGAAGCGCCTCCACCCGGTGTGTGCAGTCCCAGCCCACTGTCTCCGTCGCTCGCTGCTCACCTCGCTCGCCAGCCCACCCCAAAAGTTTTAACCCAAGAAAAAGATGAAAGGAGTAACGACCGAGGGAGGTGTGGAGACCTGGACAACGGATATGACATCATTACAGCTCCTGGAGCATGGATGAAGGGGGGTATTTTTCGGGAATATGTTCACCAAAGGCGGGTTGTCTCTGGTCTTCTATTTAGCATTTGCTGGCAACTTGAGCTGCACAGGAGTAAAGAGTAGGTTCTCCACAGTATTATGAAACGAACAGTGCCCCGGAACCTTATTCTGTCATTGAAAGGGACTTGATGTCATATTTAGTGTTTTAGGCAAAGTTTGCTGGGGACACTGTGGATATGTACTTTCCATCGAAGGCACACATTTAAATCATATTATACTTATATATGGTCAATTGTTAATGTGTGGTCATTTACTAGTATTTTAGTTAAACAATACTTTGGATTAGATATTGTGTATTTAGGGCTTTGTTACATCAGAAATAGTATGTGGGAATAAGTGAAGAGGTTGTATATATTTTTTCTTTAGTATATAGTAAAACCATGAACTCTGAACTTCCAACAAAAAAGTCTCTCCCTCTCCACACACTCAAACTAGGAAATATAGTTTCCCTGTCAAACTGTATTCTGTTAATGCCTAAAAATAATTCAGTAATGACTAGAAACTCATATAAGAAATTATTTCTAAGCTCAGAACTAATAGAAATTATTTTGTTTTCCATAGCTGAAAGATTGTGACAGTCACAGAGATGAAGGAGAGAGAGAGAGAGAGAGAGAGAGAGAGAGAGAATATCTGCTCAGAAATGCAAAGAATGGTTAAGTGGTAAACTATTTCAGTCACACTGCATTACTAAACTATCTCTGTACACCTTTATTTCTTTGAAGCCAAAATAAATGTGTTCTCAATATGATAAAAAGGTAGTGGGTTTCATTACCCACACTGAAACACTCCTCTCATACAAACATGACTATCATAATGAAACTTCTATTGATTTTTATAGAAGGGATGCTTCCTTGGAATTAAGATATGCAAACCAGAGCTATAGACTTTGCTTATTTTTAATTTCACACATGACAAAAACAGACATTGGTTGAGATATCAGGAAGACTATGCAAAAAATCTCTTACAATGCTTCAATGAAAAACTCCATTCAAAAGGTAAGTAATCACAATTAGGATTTAAATATTATAGAAACTTATAAACTCAGGGTGTCACATCTTATTATATTGACACTTATCTGGAGACTCTAAATATGTCTGCAATTGTTATAATTACTTGAGGTTCTTTTTTTTCCTACAAATATAGATACATAAAGTAAACTATTTCTGAAGATTCCCATTAAGGGATAGATTTGGCATAATCAACCATTTTCAGAAAAAGAGAAAGATTGTAGAGTATTTCATATTTGATAGTAATGACCACAGTGATCATCAGCACATTTAGAATTCCATATTATTTTCTTGGAGAGATAGAACAAGTTTTTTGGGGGGGTTAGATGAAAATACAAAGTTCGTCTAATAATCATTGGGATAACTTTCTAAAACATGCATCTAGCTAGCTCTCATAAACCCAATAATGTCCTCTATAAAGCCATATAGAAGAGAACATCACATCCTGTTTTATTCTTTGCATGCTGTTTTGAAGTCTTAGAAACTAAGAAGAACCACTTCAAAAGCTAATATATTTATTTCCTTTGCTTTTTGTCTGAACTTAGTTGTGCCAATTATTAATACCTGTTTATTACCATATCTTCTCTACCTACCCACACAGTATAAATTCACCCTATTTCAATTATTTTTATGTAAGTATTGAGAGTTTTTTTTCTGCACTTGCTTTAAAATCTTTGACAGGGGCTGGGCAAACTGTCTAGAAGTTAAGGTTCTTAACTCCAGAGCCTCATAGCCTCAGGTTGATTGCTAAGGTTGATTGCCCCAGTACCCACATAAGCCAGATGCACAAAGTGGAGCATGCATCTGGAGTTTATTTTCAATGGCTGGAGGCCCTGGTGTTCCCAAAATATCTCTCTCTCTCTCTTTCTCTCTCTCTCTCTCTCTCTCTCTCTCTCTCTCTCTCTCTCTCTCTCCTTGCAAATAAATAAATAAAATAAAATATTTTAAATTTTTAACATGGTAACCATCCGTCTGTGAAAAGAAAGTTTCATGGAGCATAAAGAACCTCAGATACAAACAAGTCAGTTCTAATATAGGTGGGTTCCTTTAAATAAAACAGAGAGGGCACATTATGCATGCAAATTGTGAAGGTGAAGTTAGGCACAAAAATGAATATTTATTTCTGTGAGAAGACTCAACTGGTTATACATTTCTTTAGAGACAGAATCTCATATACCTCAGGTTGGCCTCAAATTTTGAGGCATGAGCTACCACAATTGAAGGGCTAGGTATCATCCAGATCTTGTACATGCTAAGTAAGCATTCTGCCCAATGAGCTCCATCAGTAGGCTATATATTTTATTTATTGAGAGAGCCTCCTGCCACTGCATGTGAAATCCATGCACACGTCACTTTGTGCATCTGTCTTTACATGGATACTAGGGAATCAAATCCAGCCTGGCAGGTTTTGCAAGAAGTGCTTTTAACCACTGAGTCATGTCTCCAGCCTTCAGGTTATATATTTTTAAAAGCTGAGAAAACTATAACCATTATCTTTAAGGTTTTGATCACATTTAAATTTTTGGTCTGTTCATAATAATGACAAATCTTAACCATTGTGAAAATTAAAAACAGATTAAAGTGGTAAAAAATTTAAAATCATAATGCTAAAGAGTTTTAAATTAGATTAGCAAAGTTGTAATAATGGATTGATAGATTAGCACTTCTTTATTATCTTTTTCTAAATTCAGTGCAATCAATATTGTATGCATTTATATATTCCTGTCTTCCTAAAGGATCTTTGGTGATCTGTTTTTATTTTTGTATATGAATATCACTTGCCCAGCATGGAAATATGTCCATTAAAGACGCGAAAACCTAATATGAAAAAATAATATAAATAATGTCAATTCAGTCTCAGTAGATATTGTAACAGCAATAGTGTGCTTTTCTAGAAATAATATGTTCTGAGCTGATGATTCACAGTATTAATAATTGGAACGAGGCATCTCTGTGGACAATATTTCCCCTTTGGTGCTCCATTTCTCTGTATTTTGTAGCATTGTCATAACATTTGTACTAAAGAGTTTTACCAGCAAGACATAGTCTATGAAACAATGCCGTAAAAGTGCAATAGGGAAGGATGAGAATATTTAGGGATCTAAACTAAGCAATGCATGTAACTAAGTTACAAATAAAAACAGATGATCTGTGCATACTTACACTTGCCTTAAGAAAGCACACTTGCCTTAAGAAAGGCTCAGTCATTTGTAGAGAACAATCAAATTCAGTAATAAATCAAACCAAACGTGCCTCCGAGAAGTGAAAGCTCTGAACAACACAACACCAATCCACCAACACCCTACTCCTCCATCTTACCCTCTCCTAAATGAAGACAGCTTCATTCCTCTGGACTTGGATTTATTTTAGTTAGTTGTTTGGATTTTGGTAAAGCTTATTGTATTTGCCTATGAATAGTTTGATGGCATTGAGGTCATATTCTTCATATACACATAGGATCACACAGAGCACAATGTATGAGTCATAAAAATAACTTTGCGTATATTCATAACACACAGAATAAATAATGCAATTAAATATATACAACTGATATTACAAAGTTCCTTTTTATATAGTACATTATATTGTTAGCCGACTTTTTCCTGTGTATTAGTCTTCTTTAGACAAGACACTTATGAGATATCTATTTATGATGTTACTGAGACGTAGCATTTCAGAGATGTCAAAATGTGTGAAAAAATACCCCACCAGTAATTTTGTTTCTTTTATTAACTAGCACTGAGAGCCTTCTAGCTGTGCTAGAATAAAAATAAGAATAATGTATAAGGTAAAATAAACACTTGGGGATTTTCTACCTTTCCTTATGCAACTGAAAATTATTGTTGATTTAATTCCCAATATCCTTGATGTATACAATACTTCCACAATTTGGTTACCTTCTACTCTTCTATTCTCTCTTTGGTGTACCCCTTTCTTTCCTTGATGGCTTTTAAATCATTTCTATTTATGTCCCCTATATATCCTTATTGATCTATATAGATTAATATCATGATCATGCTGTATTTATCTCTGGTTGGTTTATTGTATTTATTTTCTGGTTGATTTCCTTATTAGAATATCTTCTGTAGGGAATATTTACTGTACTTTTATGATTCAGAGTTTAGATCAGTGCTTGGTAGCTGGTGGTCATTTAATGAATAATGATCTAGCAAATAAATGAATGGATTTTGAATTTTAAAAATTTAATTACTTCATACACAGCATTTACAAATGCCATACATTCTGGATGTCAATACGTAATTTCTTATAGGCACCATAGATTCATTTTTGCAACCTTATGCCTTCATCATTATATTTATTATACTTGATTATTAGAATATTTACATTTATAAAAAAAACTAAAAAGGGTTGGGTGTGGTGGCACATACCTTTAACCCCAGTACTCTAGAGGCAGAATTCGAAGGATTGCTGTGAGTTTGAGGCTAGCCTGGGACTCCAGAATGAGTTAAAGGTCAGCTTGGATTAAAGTGATACCCTACCTAAAAAAATAACAACAAAAATAATCCATATTTTTGTTTCTTCTTTAAATCACTTGTAGAAGAATAGGCTATCAGTTGTGACATAATTAATATTTCTAAACTATAAGAACTTAAGATCAAACTGTATAACCATCTCTCATGTTTTGGTGACATTTCTCACTTGGTGTTTCCTATAGAGCTGCATTAGAGAAAGTATAGAGTTGAGTGGATATTTAAGATTGTTCACTCTGGTTGCAGTTGTGCTAACTCTAATTGAGGAGTTCAGATGGAATCACTGAGGAAATAGTTCCATATTGTTTCTTTCAGTAGCTTGGGTTTCTTATATCAAAGCAGGTCTCCTCTAAGTAAATATGACCATGGTAATTTAAAATACAGGCAGAAATTATAGGATTCTTCCAAACTTTGCTCTGAAACCTTAAGATTGACATCTGTTAGAGTTTGTTGGAGCAAGTAACTAAAACCACTTCACATTTAAAAGGATGGTAAGATATGTCAGTGTGTATGGAAGTCACAGTTTAAAGTTGTATATCAAAGGGGTTATTTTCTTACTCATTGAAAAGTCCACAAACTGCTCATACTGATCATAAATTTACCTGAGTTGACCTTTGAGAATGGACTTAGAACTGAATATAAATTAATATAATTTATCAGGGATAAAGTAATCAAACAATTTTTAGGAATAAACAAGTTTATATCTATGATCAGACACAAATATTGTTAAGGATTTGCTATTCTATCAGGTCATACACATCTCGTGTCTCACTGGTCATAACTGGCAGAATCAGGCAAAATGCAGATACTAGTCAGTACACAAGAAGTAAGGTTTCTCTGTTTTTGCACTATGACAGCATAACTGAAATATGGGCTCAGAGCTGGGCACACGCCTTTAATCCCAGCACTTTGGAGGCAGAGGTAGGAGGATCACTGTGATTTTGAGGCCACCCTGAGCCTACATAGTGAATTCCAGGTCAGCCTGGGTAGAACAAGACTCTACTTCAAAAAACCAAAAAAAAAAGGAAAGAAAGGAAGGAAAGAAGGAAAGCAGGAAGGAAGGAAGGAAGGAAGGAAGGAAGGGAAAGAAAGATGGGCTCAAAACCTGCTCAAAAACTTCCATTTGAAGTATCTTCGATCTCCAGAAACGGCAACGCAAAAGGACACGGAATTTATCAGACAAACTCACATTAACCAGGGAAGCACTCACTGGACTACTTGGTCCTGTTGCCAAAATAAGAGTCATATCCCACATTTCTAAGAAGAGTTGCCACAGGTACTTTTATGAAAAGCTTCTGAAAGCTTCATTATGGACAGACACACTGATAAACTGGGTCGTATCAAATAACTATAGGACTGAGATAGCAGATTTCTTTTAGATTCTCATTCTTAATCTGTGAATTTTGTTTTTCCCCCATCCTTATTTTAATAATGACTTGGCAGAATTTTGCACCTGAATGGTGTCATAGAGAATGAGTAAGATTTCAATATTGGAAGCAACATGATATATCAGTAACAACAACAAAAAAATCAGAAAGTGAACTTGCTTTAAAGTTTTATTTTTCTTTTGATAAAGCAAGCAAAATATTTGTTGGCTATAATGAGGTTGAATTTAAGTGCATAGAAGAACGTGCACTAAATGATATTTGCATTTTAATTCAAACTTTAAGATTTGACTGTGAAAAAAAAGTAGCTTACATACACACAGAGAAAATTCTGCAGTCCATGAGAGGTAATGGCCAACTTACACAGTGCATAATACCCTACCTACTGATTGTGCTTTCTGATTAACATTATTTAAAACCTACAACAGCTTTATTTTTTATGTCATGGCTAAAATCTTTCATTTTAACATACATGATAAAATAATGAAAACTAGCAATGTGCAGATATGTACCCA
This sequence comes from Zapus hudsonius, assembly GCA_004024765.1. Classification (NCBI taxonomy): domain Eukaryota; kingdom Metazoa; phylum Chordata; class Mammalia; order Rodentia; family Dipodidae; genus Zapus; species Zapus hudsonius. The sequence goes on along the minus strand of PVHP010016057.1, from coordinate 2,734 downwards.
GAGATAAATGAAAATTTAAAAAATACAAAGCTAGGGACATTGCTATGATGTTGAGTGTTAGCCTCATGCATATGAAGCTCAAGCCTCAATCCCTAGTCCATCCACCATATACTTACAGCTATCATTTTACTTGGAATAAAATCACAATCTTGTAATAATGTCATTTGTTGAGGGGCTGATGAAGGAGGATTCCCACAAGCTTGAGGCCAGCCTGACCTATGTAGTAAAAACCAGAGATAGATGTTGTGGATGACATAAAGATAGCACATCAACATTTAAGAACTTTAGACAAATAAGAAAATATGTATTAATATAGGAAATAACATACAAGATTAATATATTTAGTACTGCGATGGCTTCTAGGGTATCCATATTCAGAGAAATACATTTAAACTTTTTAAATGCTTGATTTGGCCTTTAAAAGACATGTAGGTTATAGAAACAGATTAATACCATGGAAGAAATACTAAATTGAATCTTTGAAAAATATATATTTACATTTTTGACAAAAATTACTTTGACTATTTCTTCAAATAAATATTTTAATACAGAATAAGCTAGTAAATCATATTTTAATTAGTTTTAACAGTCAAAACCCAAATCTTCCATAGAAATAACAAATGAATTTGTCTAAGATTTTATTTAGTCTATTAGCAAAGAACCCAGAAAAGTGTTATAATCAGAAGATCAACAAAGTAGACACACTCCTGTGACATTAGAAATGAAGAGATGAATTCATTTAATAGATGCAGGACTGGATTCTTTCATTGGGGAAATGAAGTCAATTAAAGTTTTAGCAGATAGTCTTGGCACTTCTATGGACAACAATTATTTACATAGCTACCCATTTTCTAAGCATTAATTTCTACCTATCTAGACTTGTAAAAAGGCAAGTCAAAACAATATGATTTAAAGATAACCTAGTAGATTGCTAAGAGATCTGTCATAGCATTTAAAAAGATAATTGAGAAGTTACTTTATACATCATACATCTTTATATAAATGCTTACTTACTTTCAGTTATGAACTGAATTTTAATTTTTTTGAAATATGTGATGAGATGTATTATAGAATATATATTCACATTTATGCCTTTGTAGGCAAAGGGCCTGAACAATATCTCTAGCCACTTACTTCATTAATAGAGTAGGGAAATCCAAAAGTCTATTCCCAAACAACTTATAAGTTGCAAGATTTAAATGACCAAGCATTACAACAAGCTGGATGTCTTTCTCCTCTTCAGAGAGCATATGCTGGTACAAGGCTACCAGGTCCTTACTAAGCCAAGGCCTTGGAGACAGTGGAGCAAGAACAGAATCCCCCTCCCAAAAAAACTAGAAACTGGACTTAAAATTTAAAATATTAATCTTTGGCTGCAGAGATATCTCAGTGGTTAAGCTGCTTACCTGCAAATCCTAGTGGCCCAGGTTTGATTCCCCACTACCACATAAAGCCAAATTCACAATTAGTGCATGCATCTAGAGTTCATTTTCACAATGTGCCCATTCTCTCTCTCACTCCTCTCTGCTTGCAAATAAATAAACTGTTTAATTAATAATATTAAAATATTAATATGTTTAAGTAGACCCTCAGGAATATAAGAATATGAAACTATTTTGCTTTCTGTGATGATCTTAAGTTGCATTAATTTTCCATAAATAGAATAACTTAATTTTCTTACAGCTGAATAAAACTCCATTTTGCACCCACACACATACACATATTCATGTGTTCATATGTGTACATGTATATGTATATATGCATGTGTTGCTATTCTATTGTTGGAAACCTACATTGTTTACCTAACATGGCCCTTGAAAATAGTACTATAATAAACATGATTTATAAATATCACATTTTTTTCATCTATGAAAAATGTTCAACATCCTTAACCATCAGTCAAATGCAAATTAAAACACCTATGCTATTCCACCTTACTCCAGAAAGGATAGCAATCATTACAAAATCAAATGACAATAAATGTTGTCAAGGATGCGAGGAAAGAGGAACCCTCATTTGCTGCTGGTGTAAGGGCAAACTTGTACAATCACTATGGAGGCTTCTGAAAAAGATGAAAATAGATTTACCAACTGACCAGCTACCCCTCTATTGGGCATCTACCCTAAAGACTCCACTCTTCAGTGCAGAGATATTTGCTCAACCATGTTTATAGCTGCTCAATTCACAATAGCTAAGAAGTGGAATCAACCAAGATGACCATCGTTTGATGAATTGAAAATGAAGATGTTATACGTATACACCATAGAATTCTACTCAGCAGTTAGGAAAAATGATATGATGAAATTTGTAGGAAAATGGACAGACTTAGAACAGATCATACTAAGCAACCTCACACAAGCACAAAAAAAAACAAAAACAAGTACCACATATTCTCTCTCATCTGTCATTCCTAAACTGGAGCCACTTGAGTTGCTGGCATACCTGACAAGGGACAGATATGAGGGATGAAAGGGTTTGGTGTGAAGGGAACAGGATGGCAGAGGGAAGATATACGCAAAACCAAATCCAAAATGAATTGGTACCACAGAAACCTTCCTCCTGGATAGCAAAGTGACAGATATAAGCCTCAATTAACAGCTGGAGGTATCATCTGGTCAGGAGAGTTATGGAGAGGATGGGGTAAAAAGCCTAAAATATTTGGCTCTGGCTTGTAACTCCCAGTTCCAGAAATTGGTCACAATCCATGCTGAGCTGTTGAATAAAGGCCTATGAT
>PVHP010016056.1:0-36484 GCA_004024765.1 Zapus hudsonius | reverse complement strand
CCAGGAAGACTGGGATGAGTACTAAGATATACAGGATACCTTGCCACAAGGACTAATACAGACAGCCCACAGAGGAGGATATACAACTGATCAGGGATGGGGAGGGGGGGAATTGGGGAATTCGGGATAACAACGCATGGTTTGCCCACTAAATAATGTAACACATTATGGACAATAAATATATATTAAAAAAAAATCCTGAACAAAGTCCAAGCAAACCGGATACAACGCTACATCAAAAATATTATCCACCCTGACCAAGTTGGCTTTATCCCATAGATGCAGGGATGGTTCAACATATGCAAGTCGATAAATGTCATACATCACATTAATTGGCTCAAACACAAAAATCACATGGTTATCTCAATAGATGCGGAGAAGGCTTTTGACAAAATTCAACACCTCTTCATGTTCAAAGCTCTTGAAAGAATAGGCATAGATGGCCTATTCCTCAATTTAATAAAGACAATTTACAAAACTCCTAAAGCACAGATCATTCTCAATGGGGAACGACTCAAGGAGTTCCCACTCAATTCAGGAACAAGGCAAGGCTGCCCACTCTCACCACTGCTCTTCAACATAGTGCTTGAAGTTCTAGCCTAAGTGATTAGACAAGAGAAGGGCATAAAAGGAATACAAATTGGAAAGGAAGAAATTAAACTATCCCTCTTTGCAGATGACATGATCCTTTATATATCAGACCCAAAGAATAGTATCAGTAACCTCTTGAAGGTGATTAATGCCTTCAGCAACGTGGCAGGATACAAAATCAACACACAAAAAATCAGTAGCCTTTATATATGTAGAAGACAAGCAGACAGAAAAAGACATCAGAGAGACTGTCCCATTTTCTATAGCCTCAAAGAAAATCAAATACCTTGGAATATCACTAACCAAGGCTGTAAAGGACTTATATAAGGAAAATATTGAAACACTCAAGAAGGAAATAGAGGAGGACGTGAGAAGATGGAAAGATATTGCATGCTCATGGATAGGGAGAATCAATTTAGTAAAAATGGAAATCCTGCCAAAAGCGATTTACAAATTCAACGCTATGCCAATAAAAATCCCAACCTTGTTCTTCACAGACATAGAAAAAATTAATCTCTAAATTAATTTGGAAGGGCAAAAGACCTCGGATAGCCAAAACTATTCTAAGTAAAAAATCCTACACAGGAGGTATCACCATACCTGACTTCAAAACATACTACAAAGCCATAGTAACAAAAACAGTATGGTACTGGCATAAAAACAGAAAGACAGATCAATGGAACAGAATTGAAGACCCAGCTTTAAATGGAAGTAACTTCATTTATTTGGTTTTGTTTACTTTTGGCTAGTTGGAGAGGACATATCATCTCTGTCTTTTTATATCTTACATCAGGAATAAATTTGATTAATGGCGGTATATGTCAAGGCATATAGTACTCCAAAACAATAGCTAGTTCAGCATTGAAAAATGGCCAAATGAAATGAACAATAACTTAAAATTATGAATCACTAATTATATATAAATTTTAAGGAATAAACTGTAACTAGTAAGAATGATTTCATATTGAAACAATCATCATTGGTTAGAATGGATGAAAATCATACTTGGAAAAAAACAGCAGGGATCTAAAGTAAAATTTTCAAAGTTCAGGAAAAAGTCATTCTGTGTGATGCAAAGATATAAAGAACTATAATTTACTGTAAAGTTTTACCCTACTTCATGCCACAGTTACCACAGTTAAAAGAGATTAACCAATATGTAAAGGAAAGGCTAGAAATACTCAAAATTGTGTTTTCATTTTCTGTACATTAGCACATGGTTTTCCCCCAGCTCTTCAAAGTAGAGTTCACTTCAGATTCAATCTTACTTAGTAGGAGTCACAATTCTGCATTTAAGCATATATATAAGAAGTCTGAAGTTCATAACATTTCATTAGAGGAAAAGTCAATTCGAAGATGAAATAAAAGCTGTGCTTGGGATATGATATTTGAGAGCATAAAGGGAAATTGTCTCAGAATAATCAGAATAAGCTACTATATATTTTCATCAGTGTGTACTTAATCTTTGAGATATTTTGGAATGAAAGATGTTTTCTCAAAATGTTTTAATAGTTTAATTTGATAATAGGTAGTAATTGAATCTAAGTAGTCAAAACTCTGGTGACCCATCTCAAGTGTGCTTTTATAAATGACAAAGTTTTATAACACATTGCACATCAGTGAATTATGATCAGGTCCATCAATATCATGCTTGTTTTCCAAATTCAAGTGCACTTTGTAATGCTATCTGTGGAGTACTTCTAATATGTTGGTTACATAGCATAAATGTACTATACTATATTTTATTTCTTTCTTTGATCTTGGCACATATTTAAACCATGCTCTAAGTTTTAATTAACAGAAGGATATTTGCCAAAGTGTTTATTGCAATTAACTAATAAAAATATTAAATTAACAATTTTAAAATAAACTGTCTATTACTTAGATATATTTAAGATAATATCAGGAAGTATGTATTGGACTATCACTTTAAATGTTCATGGTTTGTTAATTTCAATTCTTCATTTTGTCCAATAATTTTTCAGCCATGTATATTGCAATATCCAATTAATTACTTATTTCATTAGATCTCCAAATGAACTCTAATAGCATGGAATATATTTGTTTTACTTTTGCATATAATGATGCCATCATATACTGAAGTAATCTTAGCTCTACTTATGATTTTTTGCTGAATTTCATCTTTTATTTTCTAATAGCAATAATCTTATTGTGATCAATAACTTTATCCAGGGTGTAGAATATACTTTATAGGGAAAGAAGATTCATCTTTTTCAAGGAAAAATTAAGTATCCAGGTAGGAAGCTGGAACACAGCAAACCACATTTCTGTGGAAGGAAAGAAAATTTTGACCACTGAAACTGAGCTAACTCCCTTATGCCTGACAAAATGCAGGATCTTAGTGTTTATGATGGCAAATGAAAAACATTCAAGCAGTCAAACTTCAGAGAATTCAACTTATCTACACACTACAGAGGCTAAATCAATTGTGATGAGTTCTAAAAGTATAAACAAGAAATGGCTAATTTAATAACATTTTGTCATAATAAATTTTTTTGTAAATTTTAAATCCACTGGTACAAAAACAGTTCTAATGCCAGATGATGTTTCATAGAAATAGTGCTTTGTTGAGCTGGTTACATGAAGATTTGCTACATAAATATTAAGAGCAAAGTGAGTAACTTCTGCCAAGCCATGTCCTCATGACAGTCACTCACTTACATGAAAAACAAAACAAACTATTCAGTACCTGATTATGTGATATGAAAACATGAAGAGAAACAGTAGCATAGGGAACCCAGACCTCACCCCAATTCTACAATATAGTAACAAAAACAATATATGTGTGGGATAGTTCTTCAAAGATAAACGAAGATCAGTACAACTACTGACACTGATAAGAAAAAAATAATATAAGTGAAAATATTTTATGTTTCTCCACAGTTGAAATTCTAAGCAGTAACTGTGTCTGTGTCTTTACTACTAAAACTAATAAATCTCTCAAAATTGTCCTCCTTAGGAATGACAAAATAAAATAAATTACCAATGTTTAATAATATTAATGTTAAATTAAAAGAAATATACCTTGCCACAAGGACTAATACAGACAGCCCACAGAGGAGGATATACAACTGATCAGGGATGGGGAGGGGGGGAATTGGGGAATTCGGGATAACAACGCATGGTTTGCCCACTAAATAATGTAACTCATTATGGACAATAAATATATATTTAAAAAAAATTACATCTTCAACTATAACTTTAGAATACTCATGTAATATTATATATTGCACAAATAAATTTTAGTCTTATTCTGTGACTTCAAAAAAAAAGAAATATAATTAAAATAAATTCCCAATAATTAATGATATTAATGTTAAATTAAAATAATATAATTTGACCTTTTATTTACTTTAAAAATTGATACATGAGCCGAGCATGGTGGCGCACAGCTTTAATCCCAGCACTTTGGAGGCAGTAGTAGGAGGATCACAGTGAGTTCAAGGCCACCCTGAGACTACATAGTGAATTCCAGGTCAACCTGGGTAGAGTGAAATCCTACCTTGAAAACCAATGATACATGAGTGTCATGTACTTGTATAAAATAGTGTATCCACTTGAGATGATTTTTTGGTTTCATGTGCAATTTTAGTTCTTCTCTGTCAGAAGTTTCAAACAAAACAAAGCAAAGCAAAGCAAAAACAACAAAAAAGAATGACCAAGGACAGAATGTTAGCAAGACAGGTACTAGAAGTATGTTAACTGCTACAAGTAATCAGAGTATTTAATTTCCATTACATAGATCAGAAGAATCAGGATTAATCAAGAAAATTTGAACTTTTTGCCATGTTGCCCATTACTTGAAGTAATAAATGGCCAGTTGCGCAGTGACAAAACTACAGTTCAATCTTTTAAGAAGACTCCAAAATTGTGGTTTTGAGAAAATGATATTTTGCTACTATGTATCATTTTTTTGGCCCGCGGTCACCATTGGGTAAATTGTCTCTATTTTTCAAACTGCATATAATTCTATAAATGCTTAAAAATAAAAAGCTTAATATACATTGTATTAGTCAGGGTTCTCTAGAGGAAACAGAGTTGATAGAATGGAGTATAATAAAAGGGAATTTATTGGGATAGCTTATGACAGTCCAACAATAGCAGTCTGTAGGTCCACAGCTGAAGGAACCAGTCCAAGTGGCTGGATGTCTCAGCAGTCCCAATCCAGCCCAGAAGGCCTGAAGTTTTCCTGGGGAGCGGCGGCTGACAGTTTACTTATGCTGTAGCACTTATTTTTACTTATCCTTTTACATTTTAAAAATACAAATTCAAATATTGTTACATTCATTATACAAGTTTGGAATAAGATACTTCCATTAAAGGAATATAGATCACTTTCAAATAAACTAAATTAACTTAGTGGGGTTTTTTGTTTACTGACTATAGTTCATACAGAGCAGTAAACTAATTTTGTGGAACTGTGTAAAATCTCAAGAGGCAATAATGATCTCAGCCAATCTACAGTAGATAAGATTTCCCCAAATTCAATATAAAACATTATTCAACATACCATATAAAGCTACATCAACTTTAGAAAATGTATCTGCTCATTTGGTTCACATTTGTCTTTTTTGGTTCTTTTCACTTTTCACCATAGAAAATTAAAATGATTTGGTTGATCTTTGTCCAAATTTTTGAAATGTGTTTTAATAAAGAAATACAACATCACTTGATATGCTTTGAAATAATATGCCATCTGATTTGAGATAAAGATATCTCTGTTACGTTCTCAGTTCTAGTAAAATAATCAATTCATGAATAAAAGATTGAAGCCCTATAGCTCTTTTTAAAATCAAATGTGTAATCAAATGTCATTTTAATGACAACCATATTTGCTGTGCACGATTTAATTACACATTTGAGGAGGACAATTCCTGTTTGTTTTTGAAATAACTAAAAATGTCATTTACATTACAATGTGATGCATTTCCACAAATTTTAATTTTCTCTTTTGTTTTTGTTTGTTGAGGCTGGGTCTAGCTCTAGCCCAGGCTGACCTGGAATTCACTATGTAATCTCAGGGGGGCCTCAAACACAGTGATCCTCTTACCTCTGCCTTCCAAGTGGTGAGCACACATATAAACATGAAAACAAGAAAATAATAAAGAAATTAAACTCTACAAACAACAGGAAACAAAGAATTGGGGAATGTTCAGAAACATGAAAAGTGTACAATAAAACTATTGTATAGCATTATACTTTGTATTTCTATAATACCTTCTGTTATTTTAGAAAGTCTTGTAATAAACTATTATAAACCTTTTGAAGTATGGCTAGATTTTGTAAACTCTGTCTTCCAGTTTACGTTTTTTGGAACTGCAGACTCTTACCAGCCCGTCTATTTAGTCACAATAAAAATTCCTTTAAGATTTTGTTTCTGTTTGTTTGAGGCAGTTTCAATGGAGCCTGTCTAGGCTGACCTGGTACTCACTCTAGCCCAGGGTGCCTTTGAATTCACAGCAATCCTCCTATCTCAGCGTCCCTTGTAGTGGGATTAAAGACCTGAGCCACCACACCAAGCTAAAAATTTACTTAATTATTTACGGTAATTTTTTAGTAACTGTCCTTCTGACCAAACTCCCCTCAGTCAATTAGATGTGCTCTTTAGTAGGCTTCAGTTGCTGTAATTGCCCTGAGCAGGAGGTCATTCATTTTTAATTCATGTTTTTTCTTCAAATAAGCATGACTTTAGAATATTAAAAATAATCCTAATAATGTAAAAGATACATATATATTAAATATTTCATTTAAAATTAAACCCAGAGCATATATTTTAAAATGACAGAGAATAAATGCTATACTTGAATAAAGTAAAAATTTTTGAACCAGCTCAATTCATTACTGATCAGTGTTGAGAAATAAGTATTAAAAATAAATTGGAATATTTAGATTTTAGAATCTGCATTTTAGAGGTGGTAAACACTGTGCCATAAAATCCTCATATACGTTTTCAACATCACATTACCATGACAAACAGTAGACAATGTCATTCTGGCTCTTGAGTTAGTGTTGCTCAAAGTGGTAGTTGCTTAGGATTTACTACAGTGAAAAAAATCTCATAATTGCTTTCAGTTTTCAAGAAATCCTAGCAAATACTCAAATATCTCTTTAAAATGATGTCACTTTAACTATCAATACACATGTATGGTAATGCAGTGAAGCTAATTAAAACATACAGCCTAATTTTCAGGTATCTCTTTGGGCTTCTTTGGTGGCAATGCACTTACTGCATCAGTAACTGGTCAGTTGTATTACTATAGAAGTAGTCAAACTGGACACAATTGTGCATTTTTTTGAAGTGAAAAAAATTCTGTCTGAAAATCTATCTCTAGAGGACTGAATGACATCTGAAAAGTAGATTTCTTACAGAACCAAATTCTTAACAAATCTGTTATCTTAAGGATCCTGTTCATTCAAAGATCTTGGTCCAGGGATATGGTAGGAAGTTGGGCAATGAGTCAGATGACAAAACTGAAAAGAAGATCTGAGGACCTTGTGCTTTTACTTTCTATACAGTGTCTGTACAGGGGCACTCATGTCTCCCGTAGAACTTTATTAAGTGAAGGATCTTGGTTGGCAGAAGGGGAGTTGACCTTGGCAGCAGCCCTTTGACCAATTTAGGATCCCATGTTAGAGCTCCTAGAAGCTGCTTCAAAGCTGATTTTTTAAATATTTTTATAATGAATAAGTATATACATTGTATGAGCAAATCTTGTGAAAATGTCCCCATTTCCCTCCTCTCTGTCCCCTACCCACATTTTAAAATCTACATTTAAGCTTTAGAGCAGCAAAGGACTGAAGCGAGCCCTTGGGCGGACTTCAGAAGGCACCCTCTGGGTTAATAACTCCATGGGGTTTGTTCCAGGGGTTGCTGTGGAAAAGGCCAAGGCCGGTGGGATCCTTTAAAACAATGTTTCCTGCCAGATAGGAGAGAATGTAGCTGTGTTTCTTTTCCCTCCATGCCCCTGTCTCTCCCTCACTCTGGCTCACTCTACTTTCCTCCCTTCCTTCCCCTCCCTCCCTCCTGCTGATTTCTTGCTACCTCTTCTCTCCTCCCTTTTTCTTTCCTCCCTCCCTTCCCTCTCCTTACTCCCATTCTCTCTCTCTCTCTCTCTCTCTCTCTCTCTCTCTCTCTCTCTCTCTCTCTCTCTCTCTCTCTCTCTCTCTCTCTCTCTCATTATTGCAGGGGGACCTGCAGTGGAAGAAGGTTATAATGAAAGCAGAGGGCAGAAAGTTTAGAAATTTCTTGGGTTTTTGATGTCAAAGTAGTTCAGTAGAGAGTAGGTTCCACAAATAATGTAATCTCGCTAAACACTGATTATTTCAGCTGAACAATGAGGGATTGAAATTACTTAGGTCACTTGTTGCTATAAAGAGTTTACACATAAGGCAATTCAAATACAACAGCTGCTATTGTTAGAGACCATGCCACTGAAACTGGTGTCTTCCCAGAAAATGGCCAAGATCACCTGGACTTTGTGTGGGAACCACGCCCCTTTTCTCTTTAATTGAGCTGCTTCCTCAAAATGTTTTGGTAGAAGCTACCAGGAGTTGATTGCACCTGCCAACCCTGCCTACTTAGATGACATTTTTCCGTGCCTAATCAGTGCAGTGCTTAGCAAGTGCTTTGACAGTATTCTGGCGCTTTCCCCCTAGCTTAAAATTAGCGGATTTTCAGAGGCTTTCTTGTTGTTGTAGTGTGTGTGTGTGTGTTTGTGTGTGTGTGTGTGTGTGTGTGTGTGTGTGTGTGTGTGTGTGTGTGTGTGTGTTTAACCTCACCACTGGTGACCTAAGAAGGAAGCCTGTGAGGTCCCAAGGGTTACTGGAGGGAGGGAGGGAGAAGGACGCAGTTCTCTGGAGTGGTGCACAGTGCAGGAAGAATTGTTGGGAGTAGCCCTTATCCGTTTAGGCTCCAGGGGGCGGCAACACGCCATCGCCACCACTACCACGGGGTCCTGGGGCATTCAGCCCTTTTCCTGCACACCCAATGCCCAGACATAAAAACTCTCCCAGGCCTGTGTTTGGAGAATAAGTCTTGAGATGGGAACGCTATCCCCAAGATGCTCTCCTCAAAGTCTGCTGCTCACAGGCAACAAAAACGGTTTCTTTCATAAAATCATCAGCTTGCACCCAGTTGCAGAAGAAAATATTTACAAATTTCTTTGTTTTGCTTGGGAAGTGGTCAGATATGGTTGGTAATTGCCTGCCTGATCAAGAGCCATTTCCTTCATGGTTAACCAAACATCAGCTCTACTCCACTCAGCTGGGTTCGTTTTAAATATCACCAAAAGTGAATAGCCTCAATTACGACCGGAAACAAATTTCCCTGACATGAAACGTGGACCGGAAACAGATTTGTCCGCATTTCAAAATGCACCATCTTCTAAAGGATGAGTTCACATGCAGTTCTTATTTTAAATCCTTCTCCCTTGCTCACAATACACAGAACACAACACAACACACACACACACACACACACACACACACAGAGAGAGAGAGAGAGAGAGAGAGAGAGAGAGAGAGAGAGAGAGAGAGAGAGAGATCTTTTGTGGAACTGAAGCACTCTTGACAAATATTGTTTCTGTTTCAGAGTTCCCTTAAAAATGAATTTTTGCCATTTGTTTATTATAGTGATCTTATTGAGCTTAAAAATTGATGGGCAGAAGTCAAAGGAACGTCAAATTAAAAATGTAATGTCCCTTTGATTTTCCTTGAGAAAAGGGAAATATACAGCAAAATTACTTTAGAAAAAAAGTATATGCTTCTCTACAGTCAATGACAACTTTCACTGGAAATAGTTAAGAAAAATCTTTGAATTTTGTGAGACTGATTGTGAACAGGAAACTTAAAGAATTCTGAATATTCACAGGCCTTCCATGTATCTCACTCTGACAAATTAGCACTCAACTTTACTCAAGCAAATGCTGCCCTCTTTGGTCACCCCTGCATGTGCTGTTGAATTCCAAGGTTACACTCAAGATATTGTTCTTCCATGTGACCCATGATGCTCCTTGCTTGTAGCCACATGCTAATTGGTCAAGATTTCCCTCTTTCCTTGAGAGGTTGAGTTTGCTTCAGGCAGTTTAAAAATAAAATGAAAAGTGCTCAAGTGCTGGTCCAATTAACCCCTAGCTGACTAGAATATATCTTCTCCAGGAGACTCTTCTACTAGAGGATAAAACTGAAGCCTTAATTTTTCAAGTCCCTGTGATTATTCCAGCTTGAAACTCCAGCCCTGTTCAGTCCTTCATAGCTACCCTGAGGAGATCAACAAGTAAAAATCAAATATGTTCTATTTTTTCATCAGGAAAATCATCAATCAAACATTGCTGGGATTCACTATATATGTATAAATGTACTTATACTTTTATTTGTATTGTATTGTATCTTTTACTTGGGAGATGTAAGGCTTGGATAGGCATTCTGTGGGAACTGAACTTACCAGGTCACTTGCTTGGAGTCTCTAAGCCAAAGTCACTTACTGAGTGACCATGAAGCCAAGTACCTCTGAAGCTACCATATGCTATAGATTGAGGATTAAAAGGGTTTTTGAATTGCAAGTGCTATGTTTGGGGTGGAAACAGACCAATTACACTTTAAGGTCAACTCGGAGATTTTTAGGTTCCTTCCTTGGGTGGCCCTTACTCCCATCTTCCATCCCCTTAAGTGTTCTAGCCTAAAGATCCAAGAAGGGTGCAGCAAGTTGAGACTGCACAGGAAGAGAAAGAGGAAGGGTGCTGGGAACCCAAAGACCTGATGCCCTAAGTTCTCAAATCACTAACTAGAACAGGCCTTAGTGGCTGCCTTTGAATCAAAGCAGGTAAGAGAACTGCTTGAAAGAACGTGCAGCAGGCTCCTTTCCAGTAAGTAGTCACTATTGCTCCTCCTACTGCTGGCAGAAGCCAAGTCCTCTTAGGAAGTTCTCTGGAGCCTTACTTCTAGAAAGAGTGGCCTCTGGTCTCCCAGAGCAGTTACTATGGCTTCTGTGAGTGATGGAACTCAGTCTGAGATCCAACTGGCTTTACCAGTAGAGGCACAGCGACCCACCATTGCTTGTTGTCTCCCAGGTAAGATCTGCTGTCTTACCAGCCAGGCTGTGGTTATACTTTGGGTCCCTCTTACATAAGAATTCCCTGTAGCCAGTGTCATTCCAGTTAGATATCACTAGACAAGTCCATAAGATTAGGAAGCTATAGCTGAAGTCAAGTGAATTGCTGCCATCTCACTTTATCTAGGAAATTTGACAGAAATTCTGAAATGATTGCTTCTTAGTGATTGAAGAGAAACAGCCTGTTTGTTGAGTATATGCTTCTATACCTGAAGCACCCCAGTAAACTTCTTTCTTCTAGGGTGTAATACTGCCCGTGATCTCTGAGCCCAGGAACCTGTATCCTTGTACTTGGGTATAGCAGAGTTAACTTAGGGAACTAGAGAGTGAAGGTGAAGACAGGCTTTTAACTTGTTAGAAAATGAGGACCATAGCTAGCATGGAAGCTTCATAGCTAAATATCTAGTGCTCTTGAGTGACCTTGGCCAAGGACTTTGAACAATCTTGCTTAATTCCCAGGTTCTTTCCTTAGGATCTCTAGCTTGATGAGTCAGAAGTGGATTTCTGATTCCCCTACAAAATCAGGTAACTTTACAAGGGGCAGCAGAATATATAAAAGGGTATTTTTTTATTTTTACTTGTATTAACCAGAGTTTGCATTCAGGTAGTGCAATTGCACGCGCACACGCACACACACACGCACGCACACGTGCACACAAACATGCCCTTTGCACTACATAGACCTGCCTTCAAGCTAGAAAAAAATACTATTGAAAGCACCTACAATGAAAAGAGTATCAAGAAGGTCACTATGGGTGATATGGAAGAGTCTATGCAACTTGTACAACCCCAAAGCCTTTCCTGTTATTAGATGAAGGAAACGGAAAACCAGAGGGCAAAAAAAAAGACAGGGAGAAGGAAAAAGAAAACAGATCAGCTAAGAAAGAGACAAGGAGAACACAGAGGGAGAGAAGAAAGAGACTATGAAGCAGGAAACCAGAAATTGAGAGACAAACGCAAAGAAAATTCAAATACAATTATAGAGACAAAGAGATAGAGATAGAGAAAGAGAGAAATGTGCAAATGCAGGCAGAGCCAGCAAGTGAAGGAAAAGGGAAAGAGAGAGCCACTCATCATTCTCTCAGTAAGCTGGGCCTCTATAAAAGTTGACTAAAGTTGGTTTGTTGCTTCTGGAAAACATGGAATAAATTGGGTGTGTTCAAACTGAGGTGTTCCTCACTAGCCTGCTATAGTGCCCAATGTCCCCACTACTACAGTGACTCCTGTTTATCAGTACAGCATCCACAAAAAGTAAAAAGTGATACATGTTAAATAAACTCCCTAACACATACAAACATTTTATTCAACATTGACTTTAAGTTATTTCCTAATGACAAAATAAAATAATGGAGAAAGGAATACACAGCATAGTGTGTGTGTATTTGTAACACGACTATTGTAAAATTTTTAATCTATCTTAAGAATCCAAAAATGGATTAAAATATCAAGAGACACTCTAGATCAAGAGACAAGGACACCTGTCAAAATGATGCGCTAAGATATGGAGAGAAGCAAGAGGATGAATAGATGTCTGTGAAGATGACCAAAATTTCAAGCTAAATTATAAACTATTTCTTAGTCATCAGTTCTGCCTATCCTTGTCATAAAACAGATCAGATCTCCTATCTGAAAAGAGTAATCAGTTTTAAATGCTGACACCAATTGCTTTAGTATTTATCATGACACTAGCACATTGATCCCTGTAATCCAACTATTTACCAAAGTATCACTTGCATTATTGCTTTGAAATGTTAAAACATCACTTTCCATGAGCAATAGTATAAACAGTTATGGATTCCCAATCATAAAATATACAGGTAAATTTGCACCTTTCTACAAACTTGTTGGTGACATGATATGAGTCAAGTTTTAGACTAAAGGTGCAAATTCTGAGGTTTTAGAAGCAGCAATTAGTTTTCCTGAAGCACTTTAGTTAGTCTACTGAAACAACAGTAAGCAGAGTGAGGAGTTTTAAGGGTAAATACAATGGTGCAAAAGACCCATTGTTGGTATTCTTTTTGACAACACACATGGCCATTAATTTTGCCCTTCCTCTTCTTATCTAGGAATTAAATTGTGTTGGAATCTGGTAATATATTCTTGGTTGTTTTCAGTAGTTCCTCCTTTATGTCCTTCCTTATTTGCCTATTCTGCATTATTATTGAGGCTGTTCTTTCACTCTCTGGAGTATTGATCAGCATGTCCTAACTATACACATTTACTTTGGGGTGCAGCTTTTTGTCAAGGAATGCTAATATTGGCATCTTGGATAGGAAGAAAGAGGCAGAAGTGGGCATAGTTTAGATTTAAGCATGGCTAGTAGAGATGTTTACTTACATTTTTATTTTGATAGACTTTGAGAAAATTTCTCATTCTACTACCAAATACTTTACTCCATTCAGTACTTCTGTGAATGTTATGGATTGATAAACCCTGATCAAATAGAGATCATTATGGGTTTTGGAAGGTTTAAAACAGCATTAAAACTTTATTGACCTTTCATATGCATGATGGGGTGGAATAGCAAAGTAAGGAGAGGAGAAAATATTGCAAATACCCACGAGGAAGTAAAAAGAGATTATGTGAGCATGGAATTTGTTGTGCTCCAATCTATGGTGTGGAGAAAGATCTTCTTAATGGTGGGATATGTTTCATTGGTTCAAATTGTACAGAGCCAGAGGGAGGTGGTGCATTGATTGCATATAGAATCATTTTGTGAAAATGTGTGGAAGGAGGGTTTAAAGCATGTTTGTCCTTGTTTTAGAGAGATGCAATGATTCTACATTAGCAATATTTATTAAATAATTAATTAGTAGAACAAACCTGACATATTCTTATTCAAGGGACCTGTGTTGGTCATATTTTATTTATGTATTTATTATCTATTCATTTAGATTTTGGAGGTTAAATATGAGGTCTTGTACATATTAAGCAGTTAGGTACATGGTAATACTTCTATCTTTTTGTTTGCATAATAACTGTACACATTTATGGGGTAAAGCATGGTGTGTTTATTTATGTGCACTTTCAGTGTTCAAAAATTATAGTAATTAAAATTTCAGTCATTTTAAACATTTATTATTTTTACCAGTGGATACATTGAAATTATAACTTGAATTATTAATTTTAAAATATTCCAACTGGTACAAATTGCCATGACTCAAATCCTAACCCACTTTGCTGGAGTTGCTTCTTAAGGTGTATTTTGGGGTGAGTCTGGCTCTCATTTTTTTTTAAGTATTTTAGTTTATTTGTGTGAGAAAGAGAGAGAGAAAGAGAGAAGAGAAAGAGAGAGAATGGGTACAATAGAGTCTCTTTCTACTGTAAACAAACTCCATATATAAGCATCACTTTGTGCATCTGGCTTTACATGGGTACTGGGGAACTGAACCCAGGCTAGCAGGCTTTGAAAGCAAGTGCCTTTAATTCCCTGAGCCATCTTCACAGCACTGACTCTCATTTTCATAAATGAAAAGGCAGTATACAAGACAAAGACAGAATGGGGATAAAATAAGTAAAGAAAATAAGTACTGGGGAGATGGCTCAGCAATTAAAGGTAAAAGCCTGCCAACCTAAATTAAATCCCCCTTGATGCTCAGAAACAAAAGTCAGAAACAAATTGGCCCACACATCAGTAATTCCAATGCACCTATGACAATGAGTGAGAGATCCAGGAAAATCTGGAATCTTGCAGCAGCAAAGGTGAAACAACAAAATGGTCCCTGTTTTATAGAAGGTGAAAAGAGAGTTGAAACACCTGTGGGTGTCCTCTGAAATCCAGACATGTGCTATGACAGTGAGACACACACACATACCCACAATTTTTCAATTAAAAGATAAAATATAGAACTGGGGAGATATCTCAGAGGTTAATGTGCTTGCTTGCAAAGCATAAGGACCCAGGTTTGAATCCCAAGTACCCACATAAAGCCAGATACTCAAGTTGCCATATGCATCTGAAATTCATTTGCAGTGGCTAGAGGCACTGGTATGCACACTTTCTTTCTCTTTCTATCTCTCTCTCATAAATAAATAAATATTTTGAAAAATAAAAATAAAATATATGCAGCATAAAACATTAAAATTCATATTCTACAAACTCAAGACATGAGGAATTGTTCTTTTCAGTATCCATGGGAGCCCCTTTAATATATGACTGCAAGAATGAGAATATAACAAAAGAAGGCAACATACACACTAAGTTTCATTCAAGCTCTAAGTTTTAATGAGGACTGTTTGAGGATTAAAAGATACAGGACATATCTACAATTATTAATTATTTATACTGTGCCAGGTCCAAGGAAAGATGGAAGGTGACCACATAACTCCTATTCTGTCAATTTCTTAGGTCACTCTAGGGTAGAGTAAGTCACCTGTGGACTTGTTTGTTTTATTATTTCCTTTGCTTTTATTCATCTATTTTGCCTAAAATTAGTCAAGAATAAAATTTTCTTTGAAGCTCTAGAAACAATATTTATGAATTATAAGCTAAGAAAATGTACTTACTATAAATTATGAACTGAATAGAAAAACTGGGAAATACAGTTGTACGCCTTTGAAATACTTAATGGAAATAAGGAAGGTAAAGAACCCAAGTCTAATAATGTAACTATTATTGTACGAAGGCTTTCAGCATTTGATAACAGTATAAAGACACAATAGAATTGAACAGAACAACTTTTCTCCCATCTAATGTTTCCATCCTTCCCCATGAAAAGAACACAACTAGCACAGATAAATTTATTCCCCTTCTCTTTCTTCTCCCACTCTCCCTAGGAACAAAGGTGACAAAGTTTGATGTGCATAACTCAATTGCTAGATACATAAGCTCATAGTATATCTCATGAGACCATACATTACACTAAATTAACCTAACCAGAAATTCAAATGTTCACCATGACTATTTATTTAACAGTAATTAGGCCAGTTTCTTCAATCCCATGGAGTGATAACACAGCTATCAGTAAGTGGCATAGCATTATGAAATTCACATAGTAATGTGAAAAGAACACAAACTTATATAACATTTATAGAATACCACAAATATTTTAAATCAAGTTAATGAAATCAGATTGAGTACTCTTTTAGTCATTTTTCCTATGGACATTTTGGAATCACAAATGCATAATTTTAACTAAATGAAATTAGTTTTGTTCACTAATTTTAATTATTTAAAAAAGTTCTTCGGAGAAAAAAAAAACTGGCTACCTCTCATAAAATCCATAATCCTCAATCCCATGGACTGGTCAAGCAAGCCCATTTAGGAGGGCCCCCAACATGGTGGGAAGAGGGAGGAGGGAAATGGGAATATCATCATAAGACTTGCTCATCCAATGCATATAATTATTGACAATAAATATGAAAAGTTCTTAAATTTGTTTAAGAAAGACAGTTTCTAAAATGTGTTTGACCTTTTTAATCTGATATAAGATTTAACTACAAGTTCAAAACTCCAACAGTGGCACAGATTTCTTCCCCTTCCAGTATATGGCCTCAAAAGATTTATAGCTGTACAGCTGATCGAAGATTAGCACGTACTTGAAATTAAACTTCTCTTATCTCTTTAATCTTGAAAACAACTGTGAGTACTCTATTCTAGGATTTGTATCGAGGGTTTTACACGTTATTTTACTTGAGCATCTGATACACAGAACCAATTATAAAACATGATCTATGGTGTCAACATTAGAGATAAAAGTTTAGATGAAAGTAACTTAATGCCAACAAGGACTCAGAAAATAGCCAAGTCAAAATTTGATTTAGGTCAGTCTAAATCCAAAGTCTGTCTTCCTTACTGCTTAAGACTTATCACATAGTCCTAGGGATTCAAATTCCTCATCTATGATTCAAATTTGTATTGGGGGATGATAGTCCTGAGAGGATCATTAGCTTATAGCATTGCTTTTCAAAGAACGAATATGACTGGAACTTTTGATAGAGTTATACATTGCTTTCTATATCCCTATAACAAGTTCAAGTATCATACTCAAAAAATAACTCTAATAAATTACAATCCTGTGAGGAATATTAATATTTTATCTCCATACATACATACCAAATATATGTTATTTCTGCTAACCACACACTACTTTTTCCGTCAAGTGGAGGACTGTGTTCCCAGTCAAATAGTTTTGACAAATCCAAACCAATATCTTAACACAAGCATTTCATATTGTTAAATGCTTTCATTAAAATGCCATTCTTTCTAATGTGGACACTGTAAGTCTCAGACCCTCTCTCCACATTTCTTATTGCAATTCCATGGTAGAGTCTATTTTAAAAAGTTATGCATATTCCTGAGTGATACCTAGAAACTATAGTAAAGAACTTTCCAGATTTCAAGAATGATTTGCTGATGGAATATGCATATGACAGCCCCATGCATGGACAACTGGGCAAACAATTAAGCTGGTTCTGAGATATTTGGTTTTTTTTCAAGTAATAGGAATTAGTTGCACCTGAGTCTAGCACACATGAGGGAGAGCTGAGCTACATTTCTCTGAGCTACATGTCATCAGATAGTTACTGAAATGGAAATGGAAGTTTAGGTTACACAAATTTAAAAAAAGTTCTGGATGACTAAATTACATTCATGCAATAAATATTAAGGAAGACATTTCTTGTAATACAGGAACTTATATCCTAAGATAAATTTCCTTGGCTTAAGAAAATCATATCATGGTAGGCAGCATGTAATACTAGAACAGATATTGTAACAAACATCCTTTGCCTAACATTTATAGAAATCAGTTTCAACCCCCTACTGAACAAAGCTTCCACTTGCTATACCAGATAATGTCCTGAATGTACTGCCTTTTAACAATACAATGAACCAGGCTTCGAAAGTTGGCAAATTCTCATACTTGAAGACAATCATACAAATGCTACATGGTTATCAGCATGTTAAAATTAACACACTCAGTGTGTCTGAACTGTGCCTTTTAGCCTTTATGAATGAGAAGAAATGGACAAATACTCTGCCCTCCTGCCTGTAATAGCCGAAGAAAAAGAAAATATTCCTGAGCTGTAGCAAAGATTACATTCAGTCCTGGATGTTTTCATTACTCTGGAACCAACCTTTCCCTGTGAGCTCCCCCTGCCTAAATAGGGTAAGGATGATGTCTTCCCCAGGTCTATATTGAATCATATCCTTCAGCTGAAGCCAAACAATATGGAAACCTTTATCATGATTATGACAGTATTTAAAGCCAGACTCAATTGTCTGAAAACGTCCTTCCAGTGGTGGAATGATTTACAATATGGAATTATCACCCCATGGAATTATCAAAGCAGAGTACACTTGCAGTTACTTAGCTGAAATTAAAAGGACATACAAGTTTTTACTCCCAAACTCTACTACTGAGATACCATGTGTTAATTCAAGTTCCACTTCATTTTAAATGGAGTGGAATTGACTTGAATGTCCTTTGGCCAAACATATCAGAGGGAAATGGAAAAGGTATTCCTGAAATGTTCAAATGTCTCCAGTGTAGATGATGTTTGCAAGAGTCTAGAGGCAACTGACTTCTTACTTCTGATGAAAAGTGGGGAGCATGGACCATTCCAGCAATCCCAATTAGGAAGGACCTCAGCGGGTTGGGGACAGGGAGGAAGGAAAATGGGGTACCATCACAAAACTTGCTCAAAAAATGTATTGAATTATTAACAATAAATAAGTTAAAATAAAAATAATTATATTATATATTTGAATTATCTGTTAAAGTTCCGTTAATCTTATTTTTTGTTTTTAATTTGTATATAACAATTAGCATATAATATTTAAGGGGTGCATCACATATTTAAGGGATGTGTTGTGATGTTTCAATACTAAGATGTGGATTTTTAATAAGCTCAAAAGATGAATAATTATATTTCATTTGCCTTTATCTTTTAGGACATTGTTTCTAATAATATTAGTTTGCTATTTTTAAGGTAAAAAAGCAATTTGTTTCATTATAAGCACTTACAGTTATTAAGAATAATAAACCAGATGGTGATAGTTTATTTTAATTAAATTTTCTTCAAATTGGTTTTGCTAAGTATTCCACATGATTTGATTCATATTTGGGCTGTAGGAGGCAAGAAGACTGTCTAAATAATATTGTGTCCTACAGGATTTAATATCCAGGCATACACATAATATTTATTTCCTCTTATATTTGTTATTTTGATCAGTTGGATGTCAGTTGGTTTATCTAATGCATTGTTATTATTTTAATTTTTTAATTAACATCAGGAGGCTTATGATGATAAATGGATGCTGTGTAAATATCCTGATCATCAAAATTTTCATTTTCAAGCATTGCAATTATATGTTCTTTCTTGCATATTTTTGACTGCAAAGAGGTAGACCATTTTCAACTTTAGCATCCCTATACATTTGTAAATGAAAATTCTATTTTAAAGAAGTTTTTCGATTGTGGATTTACACACATACATATCTTCTTGATAGTGTACATCCAGAGATTTTATTTCAACCTGGAAAAGGGGGTATTTTTACATTTCTGATTTAATTAGCTATTCAAATAATTGTCTACGTATTAATGTGGCAAGGTCTATGTATTTGGGTTTGAAAATCAGAAACTTCTTAAAACATAAAATAATATTAATCAAGTCATTAAACAACATTCAGAACTGAATTTACTAACTTAAAAAAAATCAAAAAATGGGGAGCATGCACACAGGCAAACATTTCACATGCTCATGCAGAAACACTTCCTTTGAAATGGCATTCTCTTTCTGACTCAAAAAGTATCTATCATCTTTTATACATCATGAGGAAAAGCAGAACCCAACTCGAGAAGATATTTCAAAATGACCCAGAACCAATGGTTTAATGCAACATTTTGTAGGCAAGGAGCATACATTCCTAGGAGCAAAGACCTTGTTATGCTCCCAGTATCTCTGAGGTCCTTGGGGTGTTTGTGGATTAAGTTGCCTGAGCTGGAAAAGGAGCTGCTGCTCCAGCAGAAGCACAGCTTGAAGAGACAGTTTTGCTCCAATATTTGACAGTGGGATCCTCCTGCCAACCCTAAGTCTTCATAAAAAAAAAAAAAAAGAACCTTAACCTCAGTTGGAGACCCTAACTACAGAGACAGCCAGCTCAAAAGTGTGCACTCCTTTCTGCTCATACAGTGATGTCTCTGGGGAGTATTTCTCGTGTTATGGTTAAATAACATTTGTACTTTTCTTGGGAAAGTGGCCTCTTGCTTGCAATTATTTCATATGTCTGGGTGTTTTACAATTTAATGTAAAACAGTAACTTTGCGTCTCTTTCTCCTCCTCTTTCCTCCTGGAGTCCTTTTCCAACCAACCTCCAATCCGTCCTCCCTATCAGACTATGAAGTGTCACTCACAGTGCTTTTTTATGTTTCAACAGTTTCCAAAACAAACAGTGGAGCCTGTAACTGCCGGGTATTCACTTAGTTGGATGCAACAGTATCTCCCAATCCAACCGGTCTGGGTCCCCATTGGCGGTACGGTAGGTCCTCTGCCTAAAAGGCCAGCATTTACCAATCTTTATGCTCTGGCAGGTCTCAGAATCAAGGATTTGAGAGCTGATAGTCTGCACATGTCCGTGGGGAGGGAGCAGAACGGGAAAGGGGGGAACTAAACTTCTGAGTACTTAGACTCTCCTTTAATCTTCCACTCCTTTCATTTTGTCTATTCAAGAACAAAATTAAATGTATATGTATACACTATTTTTTTCTTAGAGTACAGGTACAAAACTTTGTTTTTCAGATCTGGGAATCCCTCCGTTCACCGCCCCCCCACGCGCACTCCCCGCTGTTCCTCCCCTGCCTGTCATCTGCGCCATCCCTCTCTCCCTCCCTTCCTAGCCCAGCTCAGGTTAAAACTTCTGCGTGCTCATTTACGTCTCCCCTCCAGGGATGGCTTTGAGCTCTCGTGCGCACGCTTTTATGGTGGAGGCCTTGATGGGGAGACCCAGCAAAAGAAAACCTCAAGACCCAGGAGAGGAGGTCCAGCCTGAGCAACCAGAGACAGAGGGTTTAGGGAAAGTGGAGAAGCCGGGAGGCACTTCAGGGAAGAGCGAGCGGCCGGGTGAGTACCCCACGCAGCCCTGGGGCAACAGTTGCTAGCCTAGGGGCAACAGTTGCTTTGGCGGGGAGCAGGGGGACTGCTAGTGGACAAGGGGATCCTGGCCTAGTCTAGGTCCTCATCCCCCTTAGGGGACTGCAGAACACCTGGACCACCTGACTGTGGGACAAGGTTCCACTCCTCTGAATCCCGCTGAAAGTGATGTGGTTCCTTTGGCAATGAAGGGAGAGTTCTACACGCTATTAGAAAAGTAAGGATACACACACCTACAAAGTTCCCGAGGGTGCTAGTTCAACAAGAAGCAGTTTGTGTCCCCGTGTCCCTAGGGGGAACTGGCTTCAGATATGAACTTCTGGAGTGTAAGGATTGGCGAGTTTCAAGGGTCTCGCCTTTGAGAGACAAGAATTGGGTCCCTCTTTCTCTGATAAGGGACAATGGAGGGTGCTGTGGGGAGCGCTGGGATCGGGTTCCTAGCGTAGGAACAAGGTACAAGGTCGATCTACTCCAAGGTAAGCTCCCTCCCTGATTGAAGGGTGTGCGAAACGTGAGCAACTCACAAAACCTGGACGTCTCTATCTAGCAGAAAAGCGACCCAAGACCGAGTCTTCAAGCACTTCTTTCCCTGGCTCTGGCGGCGATAGCAACAGCCAGGAAAGTCAGCAAGAAAAAGATGTTATCCAAGTGGAGCTTCAAGGATCTGACCTGTGGAAAAGATTCCACGACATTGGGACCGAGATGATTATTACCAAGGCGGGCAGGTTCGGCTGGGACGGATTTTTTTTTTTTTTTATGAATCACACACGCTAGGCACTTAAATATGCCATCCCCCCCAGGTTCTTCTCTCTCCACTCCTTTGAAGTAATTAGAAAGCTACAGGCCTCTCCATCTATTGGGCTACAGTGTGCCTGACTAGCTCCAGAAAATGATTTTTCTTCCTTCCCTGGACATCTTTATTCTAAGGACTCAGCTCTCGCCTGTGTAGTAAATGCCAAAATTTAGACCTGCCCTGGCAGGCAAGTGCCATTTTCTCTAATGCCTTGGGCTGCAGCCAAGCTGCTCCCCTTAAGCTTCCCAGGTACAAGCAGAAAATTCTCCATAGCGAAGCACACCATCTCTGCTGCAGGCCCCTGCAAAGTGGCTTTTCCCATGACTAGCATTTGGGGGTGAGGCAGCCCCACCATGGCAGATGGGTATTTCTTTGGGGAGGGATATCTTTCCAATTTCACCCTTTCCTAAGTGTGCCTCACATATGAAAATGCAGGAGAAAAAAAAAGCCTTTTCTATCATAATTTCTCTTTTCTAAATTTTAATATATGGGTGGTCATGGACAACGACTTGTCACAAGGATATTCTGCTCCAATTAGAAAACTGAGACTTGTTCAATCAACTCCTTTCCTCAGGTAACAAATGTTGTTCTTTGAACTTGTCATGGCAAGGGAAGAGCAGTGCAAGTCCTGTCACTTTTCACTGGCATCAGTATTATTTATCCAAGACTTGCCTCCTTCAAATAATTTCTAAAACCTCCCTAAACCAGCACAGTTTTCTTTCCATGCTCCTATTTTCCCCTCTACAGGAGAATGTTTCCCTCAGTTCGGGTCAAGGTGAAAGGGCTGAACCCAGGGAAGCAGTACTGTGTGGCTATGGACGTGGTGCCTGTGGATTCCAAACGTTATAGGTAACTAAGTGTGTATAAGGATACCCCAGTTTACATACCTAAGGCCAGAAGAGTGGGTACCTTGAAAATCGTCACCAGAAAGGAAAAAGAGATTTAGAACATCAGACCTGTAACTTGACAAAACTGTTTTTTGTTTGTTTGGTTGTTTTTTGGTTTTTCGAGGTAGGGTCTCACTCTAGCCCAGGCTGACCTGGAATTCACTATGTAGTCTCAGGGTGGCCTTGAACTCATGGTGATCCTCCTACCTCTGCCTCCCAAGTGCTGGGATAAAGACATGTGCCACCATGCCTGGCTGACAGACTGTTTTTAAAAGCCTATCTTGTGGAGGAGGAAGATTCCGCCTTTCCTTAGACTTTGATAACTGATTTTTCTCATTAAAATCTGAGCTCAGGGTGAAGGAAGTGTAAATTTTTTTCCTCACTCTGCAACTCTTCCATTGCCTGGTCAATTGGCATCTTAGTGTACCCCAGGCCTCTAAACCTACCCATGGTTCTCATTTAAGGGCTGATATGAATACTGCAGAGGCTTTGTGTTCTGTCAGCCTGAAAGGAAGTAGTTTGTAGGTATATTGGGTCTTCTGGGAACACCCTGTAATTTAGACTGCTCTGCTTGGCACCAAGATCCCAGAACATGTCATAAATTGCCCCAAGGCTAGTAGCAGGGTTTTGGGTTAGGACTGTTTTCAGCTCATCTATTGTCCCATCTTTCCACTTTTGCCTAAAGTGATTGCCAGGTCCCAGAAGGTACCAAGGGCTCCTTTTACCCTATTCTCTTCAAGCCCTTGTCTAGAACTGGCTAAATGTGGACGAAGTGTTCTAAATCTAATTGGACATTTTTAGCTAATAACCCAGAAGAAGTGGCCTGCTGATGCTGATTCAGGGATTCTAATGGGAGGAAGTTCAAAAGCTGTTGCATTCCACCCAGGGGTGAGGGTGGTGCATGGTCATCCCAGAAAGAGCCTGCTTAGTCCTATTGCTGGAAATCCCATCTTTAAGGCAATCAGAAGGTGCAACTCACAGGTCAGCAGGAACAGAGACCTGGAAACAGCAGAACAAGCTGCCTGCTTTAGAGCTGCAGCTGACTTGGAGAATGTGGAGCAAAACTGACAGTTTATCAGCCCAGATGTCTTACTGGGTGGGGTTCCTTGGGGTTTTGAGATGTGAAGTTTAATTGGCAAAAGGGTGTTTTTTTGTTTTTTTTTCACAGTGAGGAAAGGCTTCCACTATGACTGGTGATTATCAGCTGGGCACACACTGTACTTAGTTCTCCACTTCTTCCCTAAGGCTGCCCCACAAAAGGCTCCTGGATTTCTTAGGCATTGCTGCTTGTCAGAATGATTTTGATGAATTTCTGTGGATTCCGTGAGGAAATACAAACCAAATTCTAAGTTCCCATAAATTTTTACTGACTTCATCACATTATGATGACATTTGCTTATTTACTGTTTGTCTTCTGCTCTCAAATACGCTTTGAAAATCACCTTGGCTCTTCAGCTGGCTAATCCCTGGAGAGGCCATTTACTGGAGAACCCACATGCTTGCTTTTCAGGTATGTGTATCACAGCTCTCAGTGGATGGTGGCTGGGAATACGGACCATTCCTGCATCATTCCAAGAGTTTATGTCCACCCGGACTCACCTTGCTCTGGAGAGACCTGGATGAGGCAAATCATCAGCTTTGATTGCATGAAACTCACCAACAATGAGATGGATGAGAAGGGCCATGTAAGTGAGCACAGTCTCTCCTGGAGGAGGTAAAGGTCAAGGCTCCTGCCCACACATAGACCTGGGGGGGTTAGATCTAACATGCAAGTGCTTAGAAACTAAACCATAAATCTGTAAGTCAAAGAGACTATAAAGGGCTCCCCTGATCTTTGGTACCTGAAGGCTGGCCACCTGTGGCAGTGATGAGAGTAAGGAGTTTGAAGCACCAAAGAGATCAATTGAAATTATAATATCTGACCATGGGGAGTGGGAAGGAGCATTTCACCTGTCTCATAGATACCTTGACTTCCTAGGCCATACTGTGTGCTTTTGCTCCTCCCCTCCACCACCCATGCTCTGCAGCCCACAGATTTGTTGCATGGACACATTAGATAAGATGTGATGGGAGGATAGAAGGTCAGGAATGGGAATCAGGCTGAAAATCTCCACAATGTGCTCCTATGGGATTCAGTTCCTGCCTGTTTTCAGGGTGTGTGGATTTCAGCCTTCTCCATAGGTTCACTTCTTCCTCTGCCTTACCAGGCAGGTCCTGTGCTAACCTCAAAAAGAGAAGGAAACTCCCAGGATGTGGAGAACATCAGGTTTCTGAACATGTTCAGGGCCATGAGTTACTGCTTAGGGGACCTAAAGCAGGAGATCCGATCCCCATAAGACATCTATACCATATTTAGAAGCAGAAAAGGATTTCAATCTGCATGTGGAATTCCCTGCCTAGCGCTGACTGAGGTGCCTTCCTCTGGAAAACCTTCAGCTATAAAAGCCTCTTTGGGAGAACAAAGGGCCCAGGAAAATGTCCCTGTTTATCTGAGTCCTTGGGTTTATTCTTAGGTATTTGTGTGTGCCTTTGTTTGGGTGGTCATGTGAAGGGGACCTTTTTGGACTGAAGTTGGTTTTTCAGGCATCATTTAAAAATTTCTTCCCCAGATTATTCTACAGTCCATGCATAAGTACAAGCCCCGGGTGCACGTGATGGAACAAGACAGCAAGGTTGACCTGTCAAGAATTCAGTCTCTCCCTACTGAAGGGGTTCAATCATTCTCCTTTAAAGAAACTGAGTTTACCACAGTAACAGCTTACCAAAATCATCAGGTAAAGCTGGCCAGACTCCAGACATGTGGGGGGGGTGTCCTAATGGATATTGGCAAGCAACACAGTATGGGTTTACTTTTAAATAATGGAAAATTATGATCTTCGTACATTGGTAAATAATGAAATTTGATAATGAATTGTATGGTTCTTGTGTTAGAAAGGTGAGCGGAGCAAAGGGAAAGGGGAACCTTTAAAGGAGACAATCATCCCAAATTTGAATTACCTGTATTCTTACATTTATTCAAAGTGCCACATTTTTTATTGTCCATAATGAGTTACAATATTTAGTGGGCGAACAATGAGTTGTTATCCCCAATTCTGAGAGCATAACTTGGATATGCTCTTTGTCTTTCTTTTGAATTCATAGATTACCAAACTGAAAATAGACAGGAATCCTTTTGCTAAAGGATTTAGAGATCCTGGAAGAAACAGGTAAGTAAAATAACAATGCAACTTAATAATTATGCAGCCCTTCATAAACAATAGAAACAGGTAAGTAAAATAGCTATCATAGTTAATACTTATGTAGCCCATTTTTTATAAGCATTAACGATAAGGAAACTGGTTCAGAGACTCAAATGCTCTAACTTTTGTAAGTAGTAGGAAAGGAACCAGGTGTTTTATATCCCAAACCATGTATTGTTCCACCCTCTCCCTTATCCAATGTTAAGTTATTGCAGTCCTGAATTTTGGGATTTATTGAAATTTACTAAGAAATCTAGCTATAAATGAAAATGATATTTCAGAAAATGACTCAGAAAATATAGAAAAGTTTACAAAAATCATTTTCATAAAGTGCTTACGGGGGTTGCTTAAAGTTAAATTTCTTTTTTAGGGGTGTATTGGATGGGCTTTTAGAGACTTACCCATGGAGGCCTTCTCTCACTGTGGATTATAAAACTTTTGTTGCAGACACACAAAGTAAGAAAATTTATAGCTTTCTGTTTTATTTTTACATATTAATGCAATAACAATATCCCAAATTCCTATACCAAATGCTACAAAAGTGTATTAATACATGCCAGAAAATGCACTTCTCAAGCAAGTGAGTATGCTTTTACTTTGGAAGTAAGAAGAATGAGAATAAAGCTGTGTTAATGGTGGGTTTATTGATGTCTCTGTTCTTGAATTATCTTACATCCATATCATGACATCTACCATGGATTTTCCAGCCTTTTATTTTCTCATATTTAGGTTCTGTTGGGACTCTGGCCTGTTTGTAGCTTGCTTTGTAAATATGTTAGCTACATAAATTAATATTTTTATTGTATAAGATATTTTAACATGTATAAATGACTTCATTTAAGTTATATCATCATTTAACTCTGTTATCTTTGTTGTGATTGGTGAAAAGTAATCATTGAAAATAATACTATTTCTATAACTAATTCTTAATGTATGTTTTATTTTTATTTTCAAACTGAAAAGTCATTGAACCTTTGATGCAAGGTCATAGAAATGTATTATGGAGTTTTTAACAAAGAGGGTAAAATGATAAGTATGGTACAGAAGCTGAAGAAAAATAGATGCCAGGAAAATAATGTTCACTACAGTTCTTACACTTGGAGTGGTGTAAACCATTTGAGGGTAAAGGGTAAATCAAATATGAGTACTATGAAAAGAAAATAATTATTAAAAAATCATGATAAAGCTATCAATGCTCACAGGCCTTACAAAAATGAAATGGGCTAAATTTTACCATAGATGGTAAAATTTGCCTATGGTTAATGTTATTTTATAACCTTTGAGATAATTTTTAACTTACACATTAAATGTGTGGTGTGTATTAGTGTGTGTGATTCTCTGGCACATATATACGTATAAAATGTTTAAATTCATTCTAGCATGTTTCAAACATGTGTCAATTATATATGTGAAAATGTTCAAAAATCCCTTATAGTATTTGAAATGTACACTACGTTATTGTTATCTATAGGCACTTTAATATGCAAAAACACATGGGAACTTCTTGCCAGTGTGTAATTACAACTCAGTATCTACTGACTAACGTCTCCCAAGTACCATTTTACTCCTTTTCTTCTCAGTCACCATTGATAGCAGTATCATCATTATACTCTCAATCGTGAGATCAAATTTTTATATTCTTTAGATAAGTGAACTGTTACAGTACTTGCCTTTTAGTATTACAGCTAACATAATTGCTACAAGCACTTGAAAAATATTATCAAGTTATTTGTTCTTAGGCAGTATATTACATTACTAATGCATGATTGTAACTATTAGACAATGCAGGTGTGCTGGTGAAATAATATATACCTTCATTTACTCAAATATTTATGAATACTTTAAAATTATAAGCAGGATGCAATTTTTCTCATTCATCTTTCTTCCATTATGTTTTCTTATCTTTCACTATAATTCAACATTACAATTAAGGACAACTTTTCAACATTATACCTATGTTGAATTTTACATGATGTCATTGAAACTATTTACTGTGTGAAGACATCAAGTTTAATTCCTTGTTAAAATATTTCAGTGACCTAACTATCAATGTGTTTGTTGTAGAAAGTTGAAGAAAACAAATTATGTATAGCATTTTATAAAGTCAATTTCACTAACCGCAATCAGGCAGAATTTTTTAAAAAATAACTAAGCACACTATATATTTAATTTTTTAAAAGTTGAAAGTTATCATTAATTAATCATTTAAAATACAAAGTTTCTTTTATCACTTATGAATTCCAGAATGTACTCCAATTGATAAGGAGTATCAAGTTTAAAATTCCTTTTTAATATTTAGTTATGGAAGATGTTTGTCACTCCACTGACCTATGATTAGCCTATATCTACATATAAAAGGGGCTTAAGAAAAACATCAATAAAAACTCACAACTTCATCGAGTCCAATCAATAACAAACTGATTGAATTAAAACATTTACAAAAATAAGGTTTAGAGTGTACATTTTCCTGGACCATAAGTGTAGGAGATGTTAAGAAATAAAATATTTCTAGACATTATCATGTGAACACTTTCTCATCTTGATGGTTCTTAACTAGCAAATTTGTCTTTAACTTGATACAGAGGACCATGATTTTATCACCATCAGTAATTTTCCTTAAGAAAGATGTACTCATGGTTTTAATGGATGGAAATGTGTTTTTACTTATGAAAAAATTTTCATATGCACTTATTTTTCAAAGAATAAAACTATAAAATCTCAAACAAATCAATCTGCTTAATTTACTTTAACCATATATATATATATATATATATATATATATATATATATATATATATATATATATATATATATATAAAGTTCAAAAAATAAAGGCAAATTTTTCTTTGTAAGATATTATTGGCTGAGTCATATTCTGTAACTGTTGAATAAGAATGACTCAAGTACCTCCAGAGACCTTGAGTACAGTGAGTGTTTAGTACTGAATACAAACTAGCTGAGCTAAAAGTTGATGTCCTGCTAGTAGTAGATTTTGGATACAGCTTCAGCCAAGGGGGTGAACTTATCCTGTTCCTAGGGAGCTAAAAGAACTGTAACCTTGCAAAGATTGCTAGTCTGAGAATTAAACAGGGATAGTTACGGATAGAATTACTACTGATTCAACAGAACATCAGCCTCTCTGTTCATTGACTGTGCTCTCATTTCCAGGTGGAAGTAGTGGTTCATCTCCCATGACCTCTAGCGGAGGGGCTCCCTCTCCTTTGAACTCCTTACTTTCTCCATCTTGTTCTCCACCTACACTTCACATACCCACAAGCTCCCTTGGAATGACCTGTCCAGAGGCATACTTGCACAATATAAACTTGCCTCTGTGCTACAAGATTTGTCCAACTAATTTTTGGCGACCACAGCGGTTTGTCTTACCTGCCCCTGAGAGCCTAACAGGTTACAGCAACTCTCACTCTTTACCCCCACTAGTGATGGATGTGCCCATGGTATCGTCTATGAGGGTGACCAATTCCAAGAGTAAATCATCTGACAACTTCAATGAACAGTGTCTACAGACAGCTCACTCTGCCAATCAAATGTTATGTGGATTACAGTCACCTGGAAACATTTGCCAACCAAATCCCATTGGCCCAGAAGCACTCAGTTGTTCTTTTCATCCATCCTATGGCTTTTACAGGTACAACAATTTTTTTGTACCACAACCTAGACTGGTAAATACTACTGACCATCTAACTGGGAATGACAACAGTGAAATACCTTTTAAGAAAGGAAAATGTAATCACCCCCATTGGCATCCAACAACCAACCACTGCTAATAATGGGGACAACAATCACATTTGAAAAACAATTTTCATGTAAGCGCCTATCTTCTTTATTTTTAACAAAAAGGTCAAAATCTATTGAACTTAGAAACTTAGTTACCAGAGAGATTGCTTTGTTATACATTTAAAGTATCTTATCAAATGCTCACAAAAAGTTGTTTATAGTGTCAAATATGGCCTATAAGAATATAAGAGTACAATGGTCTGGGACCTCAAAATATGATATTTAATATTATTTGATGAAATGCACCATTGGTGATAATTGATGTCAGGTGACTAGATTTTAATAATAGCATTGCAAACTTATCATTCCACCTGCCTTTTACTTACTAACAATTACCATAAGTTGTAATTCATGTAAAAACAGTGAAACTATTTTAGTCTTATCTATGAAGATTGGTTTCATTATGAATATATAGTAATCATATTAAAATTTGTTTGATTAATACTCTACTTTTGAAGGAAATATTAATTACAATTTTAAGGTGCAAATAAGGATAAAATGTCAAGTATTACTTTTGTTAGTCATTTAGTGCTATTTAATTCAGAAATAATTCAAAGATAAAATGAAAAGTAAAATATTCTAGATACATTTGATCTGCTCTTTCTTTCCTTTTATTTTTGGATGATGCTTTGATGAGCTGTGGTAATTTAGACATTTACAAAATCCTGTTGTTTTTACACAATCAAATGTTTTGCCTAATCGAATGATTTTATTTTTCTCATAAGACTGATATATTATTTAAGAGAGATAATATATTTGGGCCCACAATTATTAAATGGTATTAATGCATTGGTAGAATTTAATTCAAATCTTGTGTATTAGACACTGTGAATTAAATGAGGCTAAAGTAAAATGTTAGACTTCATCTTAGTTTATAAAATTGCACAATATCCTTTAACCAAATCCCAAATTTCCAAAAAAAAATGAATTACAAAGTGCCAACTACATATACTTAAAATCAAACAGATAACATTTATATTAGTCATAGTAACTTTTAATTTTTTATTTATTTGAGAGAGACAGGGAGAGACAGAGAGAAAGTGGGTGAGATAGAAAGTGAGTAGGAGAGAGAGAGACAGAGACATAGAGAGAGATTGAGAGTAGGACAAATCAGGGCCTTCTGCCACTGCAAACAATCTGTAGATGCATGTGCCACCTTGAACATCTGGCTTTATGTGGACATTGGGGAATTGAAATTGGGCCTTTGTACTTTGTAAGCAAGTGTTTTTAACTGCTAAGCCATCTCTTCAGCCCTACAGTTATTAGGCCAAGGTATTTCTTATCACAATACATGACTTGCATTTTTACAATCTGATAAGCTAATTTTTCTAATTTTTCCATAATAGATTAATAGTAACATAAACGTATTATTCATGTTATTAAAATAGTTATTTCATCCTAACTATACCTAAAAAACAGGCCTGCTTATATACATATTAAAATGATACACCCCTCATACCAGGGAATATGGATAGAACAGTACATGGTTGCATAGACACCAAATATTCTAGGCAAGATAAAGCATTGTCACTTTAATGAATTTCCTGTTGGCTAAATCATTAACACATGAAATATATATTATCTATGCTTGTTAAGCCACATTTATAGAGTAAAATGTACCCTTGATTTTTGCCTTTTCCACAACAGGAAATCTATAGGCTAAATTTAGTAAAATAGAATATGACTGTAGTAGAATGTGTTATTGTTATTCTGAGAGTTTCTATGGGAAAACCTCAGTTAAGTGACAAGAAATGCTAAACTGAAAAATTGTAAAATCTCTGAGTTACTCTTTAATGGTTATTTAAATAAGGACATTAATTTTCCATATAATTAAGGATATATATATATATATATACATGATGCTTTATATTTATGATAATTTTATTCTATATTACTGACAGCTAACTGATAATTTGTAATTAAACCAGTAAAAATAATTAACAAAATTTTGCAAAAACTTAAATGCTAAAAAATTGGCATGTATTTTGAGCTATTTTATTAAAAGTTCATAAATTTTAATGTCACATTTATAATTAAAGAAGAAGTTAAAAAGTCTGCATAGGAAATTATACTTAAAATAAATCTCAAGAAGTCCAGTAAGTAGTGCCTCTGTTTCTGAGCAAGTTGTTTGTCTGCAGGGCTCTGTTAATACTACTGAAAAATGCACATACAGATTTTGTGGCCTAACTATAACCTAGATGATGCAGCTCTTAGTAAGTTGAAAAATTGTGGTTACGGAACAAAATACTAAGAATTACTGCAATTTTAGCTAACGTTAGCTTGCTTTACAACCCTAAAAAGTCAAAAATAATTCTGGCTAGAAAAAGTATGAAATTGTTAGCAAATGAAAGTGGCCATGTTATATTTCATGAGTCCCCAGTTCGGATAAAAAAAACCTTCTATTTCCATCTGGTTTGAAGATACATATATGTACACACTATTCTCTTTTAAGAGAAAGCACCAGACTCTATTTATAAAACTGATTCTCAGCCTGACCTGATTAAATGACTTACCTAAATATTCATAGAAAAAATAAACCTTTCATCAATTCTAAAATTCTCACATCAAGTCTGGAAATAAATGAATGTTAATTTCTCCTTGCATAGATTTCAGTCATGTTCAGACCCTCAGTCAGAGCCCCTTGTCAGAAAGGTATTATTTTGTGGAACAGTCAGTCAAGATGAAGTGAATGACAAAATTTGAGGTTGATTTCACAACACATCTCTTAGTGGATAAATCATTACATTAATTCTCAATATAAGACTCTGGGTAGTTTTACTTAGAACAATCTTTTATACTATTTTTTTCACTGCATAAGGTACAATCTGGATGTGATATTTTTAAACTCATAAATATAACTCTATACATACATACATATAATATACATACATACATATAAGTATAACTCTATACATTTGAGTTACATAATTTTGGAACCTTCAAATCAATTACTACTATTCCTTCTGTTCAGTGTACTACAAAAATGAAGAGGCTTTTTCCTTTAAAACTATGAGGATGTATGTTCATGATACTTCAGTCCTTCAAGGCATGGGTTGCACATAAGGTCTGGAACTGGACATGATTTCATTCTTTTGTGAGGATGAAACATGTCTGTGGCATGAAGACAAATGACCCATTAGAATCAGCGAGTGATGACTCAGTGAATAGTCTTTGAACCATCACATCCTGTGTGCTGACAACTTGACAAGGCAGCCAACAATGAATGAAGACAAGCATCTGCACTGGACATTCATAGAAGATTTTTCCTTTCATTTGCTTAATCAGTTCTGTTATGCAACTTGGGGAAGATTGCACAACTCACAATGGCAGGTAAAATGTACCTTTTAAATATTACTGGCATGCCAGTTTTTCTGGCTGGGCCAGAAAGTAGATGAAATTAATGTTTTGCATACATACTTTAAATATATTTTATAGAAGTCTTTATACATGCTGATGACAAATTTAGGTGTTTGAAATAATAGAATTTTATAGCATGTATAAAGTAGAATAATGTGCCCTTGTCTCCTTATTTAATCTCATCTGAACTATATTCATTGGAATATAGTTTGATGAATTCCATATGTAGCACTGATATGTGTATATATACACACATGCATACATGTAATATGCATATACATACATACATATATATATATATATCCAGTGGGTTTTTATTTCTTTTAAAATAATTTACACTTTGTTACTTTTCTCCCATTTCTAAAGAGAGATGTTGCAAAAAATCTACACACTGCATACATACATACATACAAAAGCAATTAATTATATATACTTATTTGGAAAAGCAGCTTTAAATATGCTAAGAAATGTCTAATTGCATGAGCTATACTTTGTGAATTGAATTGACAAGGTGGATATACAATGTTTTTCTACAATTTAGTGATATGTTGTCTTTGTGATGAAACATCTTCATCTAGCCAAAATAACAATAATATCTTAGTATACAGCAACAGTTTACCAGTTGATTTCACTGGAATTCAACATGTTTATTGGAGCAGTTTAAAACAAACCAAATGTCTAGCTTAGGCATTGTTGGTAGTTGCTTTGATATAAGTATATATACATGTAATCTCCTTACGTTTGGTCTGCAATTAAATGATAATTTATATTAAAATTGTATAAATAAACATGGCTTGGATGACAACATAAAAGAGAATCAATTGATAACATAGAACATTTGAAACATATCCCATATTAAAACTATTTACATGTGTGGGGCTGGCCAACTTTTGACATGCTGTTTTAATAAAATATTGAGAGGAAAGAGACTAGTATCATTTCCTCTCAAAGTTTCAAATGTTCATGTTTACAAATTTGTACTGCACATTAATATGTAAACATACATTATAGTGAGCAGATGTACAGGAGAGTTTGTATTCAATTCAAATGCATATACATGTCTATTTGCTTTATTTTAACTGCCTTAGAGAGTTACAATATTTAAAATTAAATATAAAGGAAAATCCTGAAATTATAGTGTAATACATTGTATTATTAAACCTTTTAGTAAAAATATCACAATGTTGTTTTTGTTAAAGATGGAATTATTTTGACTTTTGATTTATGATCACATACTATCTACATGATGGCGTACAATGCAATATTTTAATTATGAAATATGTTATAAATAACTCAAATTCTTACTAAAAATGAAAGCAATATTATCATGAGTTTGTATTGGATAAAAGTTGATATCTTTAAAGAGTTTTTAATTAAATATATAAATTAGTCTATATTCCATTTTGTGGTCATTTTAATGTGGTCTTTTTAGTACTTTAACCTTTATTAAATTTCATCTGGAGCTTTAATATTTCCTTTGTGACACAAAGATTTTGTGACTTTCTTGCCAAGTATATTTATGCAAAATTATACTAGTTTTCTTAGTTTTAATTTTTATAGATCTTAAAAATGCTTTCATAGAAACAATAAATAGGTTATGCTTTCAAAGCAGCATGGTTTCTCAGTTAAACTGAAGTTGAACTAGAAAAGTTTGTCATATTGCACCTATGAAAACATTGCATTTGGATTGAATTAAGGGAAGACATACCCAGGCCAGTGTTTGCCTAATAGTTATGTTTTGCATAATCCAGGTTTGGATCTTCTTCAATTCATGATACTAGGCAGGAGAGAAATTGGCAAAATATCATCACTGTGTGACCTGTCATCAGGATTCTTTTCTACAGTTGTAATGCTAGCTAAGAAAAGTGGGAGAGTAATAAAGGGGAAAATAAATTACAAAAAGAATGTTCCCATTTCTCTGAAAAAAAATTAAGAGGGGCTTGAAAGATAGCTCACTGGTTAAAGGTGCTTGTGTATAAAGCCTGAAGGACCAGGTTGAATTCCCCAGCCATTCATGTAAATAAACCTGGACAGTTATCCATTTCCAGTAGCAAGAGACCCTGTCATGCCCCTTTCCCACACACATACAAATTAATAAATAAATAATTTAAATAATTCTTTAAAAATGAAACAGGAAAAAACTAAGAAATAAAGCTTTAAGAAATTTTCATAAAAAAGTGGGGTGAGATGTCACATGAGTAGTAGAGGATAGAGTTTAAGCCTGTGAATAATTAGACCAGCCTGAC
Source organism: Zapus hudsonius (assembly GCA_004024765.1). NCBI lineage: Eukaryota > Metazoa > Chordata > Mammalia > Rodentia > Dipodidae > Zapus > Zapus hudsonius. Next base: position 1,355 of record PVHP010016056.1, on the reverse strand, counting down.
AACCCCTGGTTCCAACCACTGGTTCCTTCCCTCACTGAGCTGTTGACCAAAGAGACTCATGAGAATCCAACAACAAGACAGAATTCTGTCAAAGCTCTTGAGTGCCCTCCCCAGGCCTGAGGCAAAACCCTGTTACTGAAGAAACCACAGACTGCCATCAATCAGCATCCAGAAACCCTTCAACATCCAGAATGGTATCCAGCCCCCAGATGGCAGTTAGTGTAGTGCTGGAAGGCGCTGCACAGGCTGCCAGGGGAAACTGATTAACGATAGCTGGAGTAAACAGAGACAATTGACACGAAACACAATCTGTGGCCATGAGTAGGCTGACCACACCTCCTAATGGGAGTGAGCAGCTACCCAAAAAAGGAGCACTTGTGTAATGGAGGAGCCTGGGCCTGGGGGAGACAATCAACAGCTTTCAATTCGGCCAATTTTCCACTTAGTGAGGGGGACCCCTTGTCTGGAAGTAGGGATTCAGGGCGATAGGCACCGGATCCCGTACTTTTGGGCTCCCAAAACAAGATGCACTATGGGAGACTACTAAAAATAGAATCTAGGTAATCCAGAATTGTGTATATTTGCTAACCTACACTGATCTCACACTCCGATGGAGATTATGTTTGTATTTTTCAGGATGCAGCGAGAGAGCTGGGGCCCATCTAACCCTACCAACCGACTGTAGGCCGATACCTGAGATTCTGGCAAAAGAGGAGCCACCTCAGTCATACCATGGAGGATCCAAATGGAACTCCGCAGAGAATGACGAGATGAACAAGGGGCCCACAGCCACAGCCATTAAATCAACACAGGATAAGCCAGTGAGACAGAAACCAATGATTTCCACACAAAGACCTCTAAGCTCACAACCTTAAAGCAGCCTTAATACTCATCCACCAAGACTCAGGGAACTATGCGGAAGAGGGGGCGGAAAGAATGTAAGAGCCGTGGTGGGGGAGATTATCCAGAGGTATGGCCAGGAGAACCTGGCTGAATACTAGGCTATCCATGGTCCCCTGTCACAAGAACTGATCCAGACGACCCATGGAGAAGGTTATCCAGCGGATTGGGGAGGGGAGGGCAGCGGGGAGTTGGGGATAACAACTCATTGTTTGCCCACTAAATGTTGTGACTCATTATGGACAATAAAAATAATTAATTAATTAATTAATTAATTAATGAGTATAAAAAAAGGCTCCTTGAGCTCTAGCACCACACACATAAGGAATTAATATAGACTAATCTGGTGCTTGTATGCAAATGTTATAACCAAATTTAGTAGGTCGCTGGGTGTGATGAAGCAGGGCATTTTCTCTGAACTCTTGGCTAGTCAAAATACACAACATTAAATTAGG